>VZRZ01008706.1:292032-354706 GCA_013398175.1 Climacteris rufus | reverse complement strand
GAGGAGAGGAGAGGAGAGGAGAGCCTGCCCTTCCCTCCAGCCAGCACAGCCACACCGTGCCATGGCCACCACCAGCTGGGTGACACCTCAGGGACCCTCTCAAGCCCTGAGCAGGGTCAGAGCCCAGTGCACTGATAACTCCACAGCCTCACCCCAGCAGATTTACCAGCAGAGCTTGGAGCCATGGAAGATTAATGATCAGCCGTGGTGCATCCACTAATTTGATGAGGGGCAAGGCAGGTGAAGGGAGTATAACCGGGATATTTTCTCCAGTGTGAGCTTGGATTTGGAGGGACAAAGCAGCAAAGGGCAGCAGAGATTGAAAAATCAGAATTCCTCTGTGCCTGTTTAGGGCTCTCCAAGGGAAAAGGGGTTGAGCCCTAAAAGCTGAAAGCATTTGGAGCAGATCAAGGATGTGCTGGAGGAAATAACCTCAGACAGAAGAGGGGCCCCACACTCCCACGGATCAGTTCCTTCACTCTTTGGAGCCTCAAATTTACCTCCCCATCCAAATGCAACACTTGGGAGAAGATGTCAGTGTGAAACCAGTTTGTTTTCTCTTCATATCCCAAGATTTTGGGAAAGATCATAGAACAGAATCATAGAATAGCTGGAGTGGAAAGGGGTCTCCTAAAGGAAATCTGGTCCTGCCTGAGCATCCCAGCGCACCCCCAAGGTTGCAACAGCCATGGGAGTATTTCCAACGGAGCCCAGAACAAGGCTTGAACACGTGTCTGCAGATCCCTTATGTGCTGTGTCCTGACGGCCGTGAGGATTTTCAGGCTGTTACACAAAAGCCAGGATTAAATCAAGCCCAGTAACAGGGCTGGCAGCCTTCTGGAGCCATCTAAGGGCAAGAGGGCCCAGGGGACAGAGTGGCTTTGTGCTCTGGTACTGAATAGATCTAAAAAGGAGGGGATGAGGTGGAGGGAGCTGGGACAGGATGGATGTGGCAGTGCCAGATACCAGCTTGAAAGTCCCACACAGAGAGGCTGCCCCACTACATCCAGCTCCAGCTGGAAAGCAGAAACACCACCGCAGCCTCCAGCTCCTCAGAGCCCTTCCCAGAGTCCTGGGATAGATGAACAATACTGAAAAGCTTTATCTCAGAACCCCAAAGCACAGGAAGATCAGGGAGAGTGACAAACACACCATTCCCAAACAGACAGACCAGCTGAACGAAAGGACTTGGGAAGCCTGTCCACACTCGGCGCCTTGGGAATGGGTTTTGCTCTGTTGTAGGAGCTTTACTCCTTGCTGTGTTTGATTGCTGCTTTCCCCTGGAGCACGGTCATCCCTGAGATCATAGCTTCATGGAAGAACAAGATAAAAAGGTGCCAGGAATGATGCCAAAGCCCCTTAATCCATCCAAGGCTAGCTGACATGTCCCAGTTGAAATCTCTGGCTCTATCAGAGCAGAAGATGCTCTGGCAGGTACCACATAGCAAATCTGAGGACATGGACACACTGAGGTTCTTCACTCCAGTGGCTTGGTCATGCCATGAACCTCAGCCAGCCTCTGCATCTTTAGATTTCCATTTGGGAAACCAATTGAGGAATTTTAGGGGTGCTTTGGGGGGGTCACCCAGGTGCATCTAAGCAAGCAGGAGCCACATGGACTTGCAGAAGCCCTTTGGAGCAAAAAAATGCTGATGGAAAAAACCCAATGGGAGTTTCAGAGCAAACCCATTGCAGCTCTGCACTGGTTTTTAAAGCCTCCAGGAACCAGCAGGTACGAGCTGGAGGGGAATGAGGTTGAGCTGAGAGTGGCACCCTCCTGTCCCTGGGATGTGCACCCACTGTGTGCCGTGATGGCAGCTCATCCCAGCTGTCCACGGCAGCAGAAGGACACCACTGGCTCATGAATATGCAGAAGCAGAGCCAGAATTAACATCTTTAATGAAATTAAACACAGGCAAGACGGTTCTTTGCCTGACCAAGGCTTGATGGCTGGGAAGATTGGGAAAGAGCCGTGCTGGAGAGAGGCGAGTCCTGGATGCTGCCTGGCAAAGATATCCTTCCCTTCTGGCATTTCCACTCCTCTCCCAGCCCTCTTCCCATGGGGAGCCACAGGAAAGACACCTATGCCAAATCCATGGGTATGGGAGCAAAGAGGCCCCTGGGAGCATAAGGACCAAGTATCGAAGGCACACTGTATCTCCTAAACCATGAGGATCAGAGAGGGCATGCTGGGGCAGCTTAGGAATCCCAAAATAGCAGGGCTGAGACCCCCAGATGAGGCTCTGGACTCCTAAGTTCCCCCAGATATCAGGGCAGCCTGTCCCTCCAGCAGGAGAAAGGATCCTCTCTCACCAACAAACCAATCACTGCCGTATTGATTGCATTTCAATTAACAAGAATCCCACAGAATGGTGGGCTGGGCAGAACCAGAGAGGCTGTGACAGGGCTGATGGGACTATCCAGCCTGCCTTAGAGAGAAACACATTCCGATCCAGAGGCACTTCTTGTGCCTCCTGCCACAGCCAGAATCCCTTGGAAAAGATGACATAACACCCCTCTGTTAAATGAGAAGAGTCCCTATGCCACAAATCCCAACCATGCTGCCAGATCCTGGTGCACATTCCTATTTTCCCAACTCCCTGCTTTCTCTGCAATCCACTCATTTTTATGCTAGTCAGGACAGCAATCAGTCCTTCCCATGGGCACCAGGACCAAGGCTCAACCTCACAGCCCCAATGAAGCGAGAAGGGGTTTTTCCTGCTGCAGAAGTGATCCCTGTCTTTTCTTACTCTGTCTCCAGTGGCAAGGGCAGCTGTATATCCCACTGCCAGGAATATGCACTATTTGGCCTACACCAGCAGCCCTTTCAGAGGCTCAGTCTCCATCAATAAGGCTTTTTCACAGGGATGTAATTTCAGGATCAGTGACTTTTCTCACACAGAGCATCCTGACCCAGCCCTCGGATGTTGCAGCATCACAGCAAAGCCTTTCCTTGCGCTCACTGTGGAGATTTGAGGCTGGCAAGCCCAAACCCCAGCTCACTGTGGGGTTAAGAGACCCTTACGGCACTGAAGGAGGCCGAAGTTTCTCCCTCTCTTTTGTCAGGTCAAATATACTGCAACAGGAGAACGTTTCAGGAGAGATTTGTCATTGTTTGTGGCAGTTTGGAAAGCTCCTAAATATGCTCTGTGCAATCGTGAATGTAAATTGAATAGAAGGAAAAGCAATTTGCGAGGCATTAAAATCCCTCTGCAGGTTCCTTTGAAGTGATCGATGTCTTAAACCACGATGTTATCTCCACGTAACCGAGTTGGGCAATGCAATCCAATCCCTGAAGTCATTCCCTTCCCAGGTAACTTGTCAGCCCACGGGCCACATTCTCTCCCGACCTCTGCACAGGCACCGCTGTGCCTGCAGAGAGCTCCCCTCCCTGTGTCTTAGGGCACCTTTATCACAGAGAAAAAGAAGGTGAGGAACTGGCACAGCCAAATTTTGGGATGCACGCGCCTGGCGTGGCTGAGCTCCCACCAAGCAGCATCACAGCAAAAGGGGAGGAGGTGGCTTTGCTGTTATTTTGCACGATGCATCAGAAGCAGGTGGCCCCGCTGGGTGTGAAGCTGTTAACCTTGAGGAAGTGCAGTCTCAGCCCCTCGCAGCTGCTCGGCTCCTCCACCCGACACAAAGACAATCTGCAGCCAAACCGGAGCCATCGCCGCGTCCCCGTTCCCTGCAGGAGTCATTTGTTGGGAGGATTTTCATCACACCAGGTGTATGGCAGGTTTTGGCGTGCTGTGAGCCAAGCCCCAAGGCAACACGTGGAATCTAGATCTGCGCTCAACAAACTCCTGGATCATTCCCATAGCCTGTGTATCTCCACCGTGAAAAGGCGTGTGTCCACTGGATTAAGGATTATGGAGATTTAAGAGCTTTTATGAATTTTCACAAGATGGGAATTAGCAAAAAAGCCCAGACAGCTGCAGCAGCAGTTGTGCCAAAGCGCTGCTGGAGCGACCACTCTCCGGGATGCTCTTTTTATAGGAATCCCGGATCCTGGATCCCAGTCCCTGGGAGCATGCAAAGCCCATGCATGCCCCATCCCTGGAAGTGTTCAAGGCCAAGCTTGACAAGGCTTGGATCAACCTGGATGCTTGGAGTGTCCCTTCCCGTGGAACAAAGGAGCTTTAAGTCCCTTCCCACCCAAACCATTCTGTGATTCTATGATCTGTGAGTCTGCTTCCCATGCAAGGAGCAAAGGGACCATGTGGGCTGGGTGTCGTTTGATGCACCACGGGAAGCAGCTGTGATGTGGAGCTGATGAAGAGGATACAAGAACTGGGATAGAACTGAAAACGATCCCTGGAGCTGAGGCTTCCGCCTCCTCCGGTGACCGCTGCTCCCGGCATCCCGGGGCACCCGGCTGCAGCAGGCAGATAGGCAAGGATTCCTCTGCGAGAAAAGTTTCTTCCTAATCATATTAGCTCGAGCTGGGCCCATGCCCTGCAGCAGCAAGTCGGTATCTATTTCAAAGCTTTCAGTTATTAAAATAAATTTACTATTAGAGCTGCGGACCTCTCGCGCATGTATAAGCAGGAGGCTTTGGGGAGTGGGTTTGGAGTCCTCGAGCGAGGGGAGAAAGAGAGGAAGGAGTGAGCCAGCCAGGAGGGAGGTGGGAGAAAGGGTTAAAGCTCCCTCCTTCCCTGCCAGCCCAGGCAGAGGAGCTGCTCTCAATCAGTGTGTGATTGCAATCAGCGGGAAGGTGCCGTTTGCATTAAACAGAGCAGACAGGGGGAAAAAAAGACAAGACAGGCTGTGCAATCTGAAAAATTTATGTAAAAATCACAAACAACAATAAAAACCAGCTTTTTTTTTTTTTTTCTCCTACCTCTGCTTCTCCTTGTTATTATTTTCCCCAAGGGCAGAGACCTGGGATGGAGCAGGGAGCCAGCACTTCCCAGTGCTCCTCTGCCATACCTAAATCCTCCCTACATCAAGCCTTGCAATCAGTCTCCTTTACTACTAATTTTGCTTCATGTTTTTTAATTCAATTTGCCGCTTCCTTCAAATACCATTCAATGAACCATCCACATTTCCTCCAAATACCCTTGAAAATGTGGAATCAGACAACTAAGCACAATGATACCTGAAGAAATGTCACTGAAGAGGCATTGCCCAGAGCATGCATGGCCACAGCAAGAGCCAGGGAGGAGAATTGGGGTAAAACATGGAAAACTTGGCCACAGAGGATTTTCAGGAAGCTCAGACTGCAGCAGCAGCACCCAACCTGCTGGTTAGAACTTCAGGAAAAAAAGGTAACAACAATCCTGAAGATGGCACTCCTGGGCTACCCTTCCCAAGCCAACCTCCCTTCCTGACCCTCCCCAACCAGAGGGTCCCCAGCACCCTGAAGTGGGATGATTCAGAGCTCCTCCAGATTCTCCAAGGTTGTCCAGGAAATGTGTCCTTCCCTCCCACCCTCTCACAGCTTTGGTTTCAAAGGTAGCTCCTGACAGGGAATTTGAGGCCAAAGACCAAGGAAAAAGCAGGCTGAGAAACTTCAGGAGTAGCAGTGCGTTCCGTGAGAAGGCAGAAAAAAGGGAGAAGAAATATTTTCTTTCATCGATTTGACATTTGCTGCTTTTTGGTTTCTGTCAGCAGCATCTCCTCACTCTGCACCATGAGACAGGGGGGCCACCCGCTCCGTTTATTCACCTGGATCCCCTGTGCCAACCTGGGACCAATTTGTTTCATCAGGACTCTACGGGAATTGGATGAACTATGACAGTTTTGCTTGGAGTTTCACTTTGAGGGCTGAGGCTCGTTTGAACAAGAGGCTCAAAGGGAAGGGAAAGGGCCTTTGAAGCCCCCCACGGTGGGGGACTGCATGAAAAAGCCCCTTGAGCCGCCACCGACTCGGTAACACCCTCGTTCCCTTTGTGCTGGGGCTCACTCGTGGTTCCCTGGAGCACGGCTGAGAGCTCAGGACTGAGCCCACACAAGTCCTCACTGCTCCGCAGGGTTGTGGGAGCCACTTCCAACCCCGAGCAGGCCAGAGCTTTGTGTGGAGCAGACAGGATTAACCCCTCCTCAGCTGGGCTGTCACCCTCCCACCGACAAACCTTCTCAAGTCAGCTTCCAACACCGGAGTGGCTCAGACCACCAGCAGTAAGACCTGGAAAGGGGGAAGACTTCTGGGAGTGGCTGGAAGAAATTTGATAATGATATGGAGTAAGAGTGAATCCCGAGATGCATTTTGTGCATCACAAGCCTTGTGGGTGAAGACCCAACCTCAGCTACATCTGAACCTCCTCCACGTTCTCAGTTGCCTCGAATTTGGCATTCCAGCTTGGCACAGGGACATACCCGGCATACCATTTAAATGGACAAGAAGCTTATCCCAAAGATGAAGGGGGATGGTGGGAAGGCAGCGTTTCGAGCCTTGGGAGCACGGCAGGACGATAACCAGGCACATTTTTCCCCTTGTCCTCACATCACCTTGAGCACGGCGACTTCCAGAAGCGCTAAGCCCAGGACTCTGCTGGGAGCAGGGCGTTCCGAGGGCTGCAGCGATAGGATCAGTCAGGACTGCTGCTAACCAGAGGCTTTATTAGGCTCATTTATTTATTTATTTTGCCGAGCAGTAAGTGTTAGCCTAAGGTGAGTGACGAAGTGTCGGCACCGGGGCCGGCAGACAGGGTCACACCTTATGGAGGAATCTTCCCCGTGTGAGCAGAGGGCTGGGCTGGCTGCTCCTGTTCTCCATGCATTATTTATGGCCCTGCCGAGTGCCTCCGGCCCCTTTATCTGCCTTCCAAGGGGCTCCAGAAGAAAATGAATCTTTGACTCAGCAATTTTTATCCCAGCCAAGTGAAAGAGAAATACACACATCTATAAATAAATATATATATAAAAACTGAATCCACTCTGGGGAGGTGACAAGGAGCTAATCCTGCCCCTGAGAGTCTGTAGGTATCGGCTCTGGGCAGCTCAGAGTGCAGAGATTTAGCTGGTACATAAATTGTCTGCAGCTCTTCCCCTTCTGCTGACCTCCACTGCTGTGTCTGTCTGTCCTTAGGCTGAGCACAAACCCAAAGCCCAGCCTTTGGGAGAGCTTAGGAAGTGCCTAACACACTCCAGGTGCTGCCATCAATTAAATAAATCTGCACAATTCATCACACAAATAAATAAATAAGTGGAGATGACTGAAGAGCTCCATTTCTTTTCCCAACTGCACATATACACACGTGTACTTAAAGCCAATTTTTCAAACAATAAAACACTTGAATTTTTTTCTGCATGAAAAATTCATGCTGTCTCGCAGCCATCTAAAAAGCAAATAAGCAAACAAACAAATAAATTCTTCTTGGTGGAAAACATCACCCAAATCATTCCTGATGATCTTCACCACACAGACACAATTCTCAACCAGCCCTCGACGCCCTGGTTGCTCCCACTGTAGGAGTGAAGAGCAGGTCCTACATCTAGGAAAATAAAACCGTGATAATAAAATAGCATTAATCAGCAAGACTTCTTGGAGAGAGAGACAAGGAGAAGGGAGTCAGTCCTTTCCAGATCCCAGCAGTGTTTTTTTCTGGGAGTATGGATCTCCCTGTTAGCACAGGGACCCATCTGAGCCCCGTCCTGCAGCGCAGCCGCCACCACCAGCTAATTATCACCTCTTCCTCCCTGCATCCAGGCTCTTTAAAAATAGTTCTTTTAATCAGGGCCGCTTCCCCCACCGGGAGCCTGTGTGCAATCCTGGCACTGGTTGCAAATGGGTGCCCCAGATCTATTTTGAGCTCCCCACGGCTGAGCCTCCGACAGGTCCGCACCACCGGACTCACCAGGCAGGGTGTGAGAGGAGCTCGAGCTGCCTGATCTGCAGGGAGCACCTGCCAGGAGCAATTGTCCTTCCTCCAGGAAGAAAACTGCAGTGCTGCTGCTTCCTGCAGATGAGGAGCCAAAGGCACTCGTATCCTTGTATCCAGGTAAACCCTGGCTAGACAGCCCCTGAGAAGTGATGCTGAAGACATTTGCAGTGTGTGCCATGGAGATAAGCTGCTGCCAGACCCTGGGGGTGGGGGAACAGCTCCTCCTTTCCCTCCTTTGCAGCCCCCCTTAGAAGGTTCCCACCTGGCTAATCCTCTCCATGATAAAAGGTGGGAGTAGGCCTGGTTGTATGTGGCTTTGAGGAACCAGGTCTAGTGGAAGGTGTCCTTGCCCACGGAAGGGAGTGGGACAAGATGAGCCTAAAGTCCCTTCTAACACAAACCATTCTGTGGTTCTGTGGTAAAGTGTGTTCCTTGTCCCAACTCTCTGTAAGACTTTTCCCATCACAATGTGAACAAAAGCCAAAACACCAAAATGGGCTTTCCAAATCCCACTGTGAACACAGCCATAGCATAGCCAGAGACTAACCCATCATAGAATCCCACGAAATACCATAAAAAGTATTATATACCATCCTTAAAACATACCATGAAATACCATCCTTGAAAACAACAAAACCAACCCAAAACTCTTCCCTGGGATTATTTTTCTGGAGGGCAGACGGTGGTTCAGATGCTAACACTGAGTCTTCTTCACCCTGCCACCACCCTCCCGGGGTGACACAGCTCCCGTACAGCCCTGCCTTTGGCTCTGGGACAGCTCTGCTCTACCAGCTGGTGGGGAGAAAGGTCGACCAAGTGACAGCCAGCACCGCTCACGGCTGAAATCCGTCACGAGACAGGTGGAGCAGGCTGTTTTTTTGTTTTTTTTTTTTTTTTTTGAGATAATTGCTACCCATGAAAGTCTTTCTTAGCATAGAAAACACACCCTCTACCACTGACCCCACTCAGAGAGGGCTCACAGAGGAGACACGTTCGTTATCAAAGTTGGGAAAAGCCTTAAAATAATTGAAAAGGTAAATAAAAGAGAGGCGGCGAAGCAGAATGCGGTTGGCAGTGCCTCCTGCTCGTTAGGAAAGGGGGGCACTTAACACTACACAGACAGCAAATTAGCCTTTAATCATCGCCTGCCTTCGCTGGGTTTTATCTACCAGCGAGTTTCAGCCCAGGCACCTCCCTCGTGCCGGCAGCCCTGGGGACTCCAGCTCGCCTCCTGTTTATTCCCCAGCTGCTTTGTTGTCTCAGATCAGCAGAATAAGGGAGCCGTGTCGGCAGAAGATACTTCTGTGCAGCCAGCGAGAAGTTCACATAGAAAATTGATATTCGCCGCAAATTATTTTGGATGATTTACTGGAATGAATTAACTCGCGGCGACGCGGAGAAAATTCCAACAGCACTGCTGTCTGCCTCCCCCATCCAGGGCACTGCTGGGATTCCAGCCTTCACTTTCTGTTGGGAGGATGAGGATGAGGATGGTGGGAGCTTGGAAAGGGCCCCGACCAGGGCTCAGTCTTGCTGCTGTGGCTCAGGAAGCTCTGACATGGATGGATTTGCTGTGTGGATGTTTCAGAGACTCCAAGTTTGGGCTGCAGCTTGGAAAACCAAACCAACCCAACGCAGTCATCCCAAGTTAATCATCTGCATCCAAAGCAGGGTGGGCAGCGTGGAGAGGGAGGGGATTATGCCCTCTGGTAAGGCCCCACCTGCAGAGCTGCCTCCAGCTCTGGGGCACACAGCATCATAAGGATGTGGAGCTGCTGGAGCAAGTCCAGAGCAGGCCATAGAGATGTTCCAAGGGCTGGAGCCCCTCTGCTGTGGAGCCAGGCTGGGACAGCTCAGAGTGTTCACCTGGAGGAGGGAAGGCTCCAGGGAGATCTGAGAGCCCTTTCCAGTGCCTAAAGGGGCTCCAGGAGAGCTGAAGAGGGACTTGGGACAAGAACCTGGACAAGGGGGAATGGCTTCCCACTGCCAGAGGGCAGGGTTAGATGGGATATTGGGAATAAATTGTTCCCTGTGAGGGTGGGGAGGCCCTGGCACAGGTTGTCCCGAGAAGCTGTGGCTGCCCCATCCCTGGCAGTGTCCAAGGCCAGGTTGGACAGGGCTGGGAGCAAGGTGGTCTATGGAAGGTGTCCCTGCCCATGGCAGGGTGTGGAAAAGGATGAGTTTTAAGGTATCTTCCAACCCAAAGTATTCCAGGATTCCGTAATTCTGTCTTGGTTTTCCAACAGGCAGCAGGAGGGGAGACACCCCATGGATGCCCCTCTGCAGATCCCAGTTGCACATGCTGGAGCTTTGAGAGGGATGGGAGCACCCAGGGAGGGCAGGAGCTTGTTTCACCCCAGCTCAGCACTGCTACCTTCATTCTGTTTGCCAGAAACAGAGATAATGTCACTGATTGATCTTTTTCAGCTCTTTTGAAATCATGGGATAAAAGACTCTGGGCTTAACACAGGGAAAAGGAGCATGTCCTGCTGGGACAGCTCTTCCCTTTGTTCACACCCTCGTGACGGTGACTTCTGCAGTGCTCCCTCGCCACCAAGGTGGCACCAGGAGGGATCCTTGTGACTCAGATGCCCACGCAGGGCCCGGCGTCACTGCCAGCCAGCTCAGCAGAGGGTTACACTGAGGCCAAGGCATTTAGGGATTGCTCTCAGGCCGGGAACACACCCGGCCAGCCCCGCTCCTGCCGAGGCTCCGCTGACTTTGACGGGCTTACAAGAGGGATGAACTCAATCCCTCAATCCTGGATTTCCCTCTCTGCACCTTCCTGGCCCTAAATATGACCAGCATGATTTGTTGGGGAGTCCTCCTGCACCAGGGGCTTCCTCTACCACCCACCCACAAATGGCAAAACCAAGACAAAAAGATCCTTCCGCTCCTTTCCTTGGCTGGAGGATAGGAGGAGGAGGCTGTCTGCAAGCTGCCTCCACATTTCCTACGTCCTGGGATTGCTCACAACCCTGCCTAATCCCTTGAGTAGCTTAAAGCATCTGCAGGGATCCGCTGCTTTACATGCTGAGCCCTGCAAAGCCAAGAACAGTGAAGGACACTTGCAACAACCACGTCCCCATCCGCGAAGGAGCTCAGCACCCCATGATCGAGGGTGCCCAGAGGCAGCATTGCCCACCACAACCCCCCTTTTCAGGGGGAGATTATGGCCTCCCATCCCTTCTCCAGCACAGGACCCTGTCCTGAAAGCAATACTGATTTTCATCCTCCATGATTTTCACTCCCCACTCATCCCAAGGTACAAATGTCCATCAGGCAGGAGTTATCCCATATTTACCACCCTGCCTGCCTGCTGCCCCCTCCCCACAGGGTACCCAGCGCTGCTGGGCTGTTTTCCCATGGTCAGTCCATGTAATAGCCTGTACATAACCACCTAAATGCTGCAAACTCTTTGAAATAAGCAAGGAAATTGGTTTCCAGGCTCCAGCAGTTTCTAAATAATGGATGTTTAAGATAATAATAAAAAAAAGAAAAAGCAAGTGACATACAAAGTGGATTCTAAAGGGGAAAAGAAAAAAGGTGGAGCATGTTCTCAACAAAAAATCTCCAAGAAAACCTGAAACAGCACAGAGGGACCAAGAAGGTCTGGCTGCAGCTGCCAATTTAACCCTGTGCTCCCACGGTGGAGAAAAATCTCATTTCCCTGCGCTCCCCCTGCAGCTCCTCCTCACTTTATATTCCGCCTCGCCGCAGATGTAATATATTCTGTCAGTGCAAAATTTGGGCTGAAAAATGTGCTGGCCTTGGGGAGACGTCTGGATTGGATCGGAGAGAAGAGATGAGGAGGGTGTGTGCCGGGAGCAGCCAGGCACAAGGGATGGAAGGGAACTGGAAGGCATCAACCTTTGGCTGTCTCCGTTAGCCAAAAGGCATCCCAGGCCACTGCTCTAAGCAAAGGTCAACTGAACTGCTCATTCCTGTTGCCAACATCACCTGCACGACTCCATTTCAGTCACAAAATACAGTATTTGCTTGAATCCATAAAAATTCTGTAACGCCGGGCTGGCAGCTGGAGTGTGCGGATCGGGCATCTCCCAGAAGATCATCATCAAGAAGGAGGACTCTGTGATCACAAAAATGAGGATTTTGGAGGCTGGGAATGGCTGGCAACATGGGAAGGAGGCTGTGGTACCCCTAGAAGGAGAACTATCAGAGAATGGAGGAACAGTGAGTCCCTTCTCACCGCTTGCCCTGTTCCAAGAGGAAGGAATTCACCTTTCCTCTTCAACGGGCATCAGCAGCTCGGTCATCAGTGATCACCTTTCAAGGGAAGGGATAGTTTGGGAGAGCTGAGCGATGCTTCCTTCACCACCAGCAGGATGTGCCCACGGCAAGACCATCAAAGCAGCTCCTGGACGCCCTGAGGGCAGCAGCACAGACGGGATGGATGTTTGCTTTAATTACGGCGAGTGTGTGTTACCTTTGCACGTCGCCCAAATCCCCCACCCCCGCGGCATAATTCACTCACAGGGGCTTTTTCACCCGAGTCAGCAAAATGAAGAGATTCAATTACAGCCTTTGACTGGGCCTGCTTATTGTTATTTATAATACAATACATCCCGGCTGCGGCGGAGAGAGATGTACAGGTCCTGAAATGTTGGCTGTCTTGGCAGTTAATTGAAACACCGGCGCCTTGCTAGGATTGCTTCTCCCGGCCTCCCCGACGCCGAGTGGTGGCATCTACCTGCTGTACCTTAATAGAGAGGCACTGTCACCAAAGGACACCTGTGGCAGGAGCAGACCTCTTAATAGCCGCCAACTCCTGCGCTCCGAACGCAACAGCCGCCGAGCTACAATGGGGGGTTTCAAATGAATCCTGGAAGAGCACTTGGAGGAGAATGGCTCTATTTTTGAAGAATGACACGGGGGGGATCCACAGCCATTTCCTCTGAATGGCCTCAGACCCAGCTGCACTTTATAAGCAAAGAGATGGATATTTTTTTCTCCCCTCTCGCTGCTCCGTCTCACTCCATCTGTGACAAAGTCGTGCTACCTGAGTCCCTTCTGTCCCTGCCTGGAGATCAGGGAGAGGATGCCGAGGTTGAAAAGGAACTTGTTAACTCATACCAGGGACACAAAGTGGGAGGAGAAGTGGTTTTCCCTCCTGGAGCAGGGCGGGATTCACTGGGCTGGTGGGAAGAGCTCGGCTCGGTGCCAGGGACTTCACAGCTTGCCTGGATCAAGGCACAGAGGGATAATTTCCCATCCATGCAGCATCCAGCACCACCAACATGGGCAGCAAACACCTGGCAGCAGCTTCACAAGTACACACAAACCTGAACCAGCAATTCATGGAATCACACAACAGTTTGGGTTGGAAGAGACCCTAAAAATCATCTCATTCCAGCCCTCTGCCATGTACAGGAACACCTTCCACTAGGCCAGGCTGCTCAGAACTCCATTCCACCTGGTCTTGAACTCTTCAAGGGATGGGGTAGCCACAACTTCTCTGGATGTCCCTATTTTGTTTTGTGGAGAATCTCAGCACTCACAGTCACACACCAGGGAGAAAAGGAGGAATAAGAAGTCTGGGCTGTACCAGCACCTGCAGCCCTTTGCTGGGCTGTCAGGTGCTCCCAGATGCTCCACGGAGAGGTCTGGGACTGGCACGGGAGTTTCTGCATGAGGATTTGCCAGTAGCCAAGGAAATGAACCAAAACTTGCCATGCCTTAGAATCACAGAACCATTTATCTTGGAAAAGCCCTCCAAGATCATCAAGTCCAACCATTCCCCCAGCACTATCAAGGCCACCACTAAATCTTGTCCCCAAGTGCCACATCTATGTCCAGGGATGAGGACTGCACCAGTGCCCTGGGCAGTCTGTTCCAGTGCTTGACATCACTTTGGATGAAGGATTTTTTCCTATTTCTGGTATAAACCAGGATGTCTTTGGCCTTCTCGGGCAACTGGGCACTCGCTGGCTCGTATCCAGGCTTCACACAAGCGCTCTTGTGCTTGCCCCAAAGTGGCACCAGTGAAGTAAACAGCTGTGAAGGAGTAGGGCTGGCTCTGCCAGAGGGTACGTGGGGCTCCCTCGACTCTCCTGGATCCAGTCCCCCTCCTAACAGGGCAGGTGGGGCCTCTCCTTAATCCACACATGGGGATGATGCTCACATGAGCCATACCAAGAAGGTGGGAATGCAGATCCAGCGAGTCCAGAGCCTTTCTTTGATGCTTCATCAGTTGGAAACGCTTCAGGAGCTCGATAGGAAGCAAATATCAGGTGGAAACAGAAGCAGGATCAGTCAGGAGAGGCAGTGCTAGCAGGACAGTGAGATGACATCTTTTGTACCAAGCTTCCAGCCTCGACAGTAAACACTCAACTAACCTTATTATTATTATTTTTATGTGCCTATAACTTGCTTCAATGACCTGAAACAAAGCCGTGGTTTTCTATGGGAGCCATCTGAGCGCCTCTGCATTTTTTCCCTTTCCACTTTGCAAAACATTCATGCTCCTTACGGAGGCGTGGGCTCTGCTCCAGGCAGCCCCATCCATGGAATGCTGCCTGCCTGCTGCTGCCCGTGTCCCTTCCAGCCAGCTCCTCGCTGCCTTTTGATTGATTGATCGGCGTGGCAGCCTAATAAGCGATAACAGCACATATGACAAACTAAACAACCATCTAATGAATTGATTGACATCCGAAGGATTTGACTTGATGCACAACCCCAGTCACAGATAAGGTTAATGAGGGAGAAATTAAAATGTAGCTCAATGGGTAATGAATACAGCATGTGCCTTGTTGGAACACATGCCAGATCCATCATTCTGAATCAAGTGGTGGTAGCAATTTCTAAATTATTTATTGCACCCCTCATCCTCCTGTCTCGAGGGAAGAGGCACTCGGACTGGCTTTTGTATTATTTTGTGTATATATATATAACTGTATCTCTCTATCTGTGCATTGTGAGGATCCATAGCCAAAGAAAATTGCTTTGAATTTTGCAATTTTCATGTTAGTTTTTTTTTCTTTTTCAAAACTCAATAGCAAAAAAATACAACAATCCAGAACCTGTCATGCCATTTGAATCATAATAGCTACAAATTCACTCCTCTGAATAAATGGAGAGGCTTATTTATCAAATATATACAAGATGTCTGTCTAGTTGTTAACACACAGAGGTACGAGTAGGCAGAGGAAATCGAGAAAGTTTACATATTCAGTGCTGTCTCCAGGGACCTTCCTTTTCCTCCTACTTTTTATTCCCTCTCCCTTCCCCCATTCACATCTTCAACTTGCTTTGACTTGCTGTGTTTTTCCTTTTTTTTTTTTCTTTTTTTGCCTCAAATGTGTCTGACTGACAAAACTTGGGCTGTCAGAAATGATCAAGAGATGAAGTTGCCAAGGAAGGGGAGAGAGATTTGCACAGGGATGCGTCTCCCCACGTCCCTGTGCCTGCGTGAGAGGGGATCTCCTCCACTCCCCAGGAGGAGAGCAGGGCACTGTCAGTCTGCTGGAAATACTTGATTATTGCGTGGATTTATTTCCACTTTAGGAAAGGGGAAGCCAGAAACACTAGAAATAGGTCTATACTGGTTTTCAAAGGGTCAGACACTGATGGAGAGAGAAGTCAACCAGCAGGACATGGGCTCTCTGTATTATTTGTATCATTATTTATTCCTGAACTCCAGGGTACTTGGAGCAGTGACCAGGGGATGTGTTGTCCAAAAGGGATGAGGAGCAGACAGGGACTGGGCAAATGGCTTCCCACTGACACAGAGCAGGGTTAGATGGGATATTGGGGAGAAGTTTTTCTGTGTGATGATGATGAGGCCTTGGCACACGGTGCCCAGAGAAGCTGTGGCTGCCCCATCCATGGAAGTGTCCAAGGCCAGGTTGGACAGGGCTTGGAGCAACCTGGGATGGTGGAAGGTGTCCCTGCCCATGGCAGGGGCCAGGATGAGATGAGCTTTAAGGTCCTTCCAAGCCAAACCTTTTATGATTCTATG
Source organism: Climacteris rufus (assembly GCA_013398175.1). Taxonomy (NCBI): domain Eukaryota; kingdom Metazoa; phylum Chordata; class Aves; order Passeriformes; family Climacteridae; genus Climacteris; species Climacteris rufus. The sequence goes on along the minus strand of VZRZ01008706.1, from coordinate 338,899 downwards.
AAATTTAGAGCCTTCATCCAGCCAGAAAACATCAACTGCAGCCTTTCCCTGCAAAGTCCGAGGACACCCGTGTCTCCAGGTCCTGAACAATCCACCAGGATGCCCCGGCTGCTGTGCTGAGAATCAGAGGAAAACACTCCTTCAGCCACCTCTTGGGAGAATCTAAGAGTCAGGGAGAGCCTAATTACCTTTCTCCTCATTAGCAACCTGAGACAGTGAAGCCAAGAGGTCTGAACTGTGTTTTCCACCAAATCATTTAAAAACAGTGCCTGGCTGTTGTGGGAATAACTGCCTGCAGTAGTGCAGAGGCAAAGCCTTTGCTGGGTCCAGGACTCCTGTCTCTCTCCCACGTCCTGCCCAGCAGAAAGCTCAGCACAGACACAGAGCCAGGGATAAAACAACATCCCACAGGTCCCAAAGGCAGGCTGAGGTCAAACCTCCATGGGGATGTTCAGAAAACACCTCGAGGGCTCCCTGACCTTCCATCCCACATGTGGGATGAAGAGGTTGCTCCAGATGCCACCGCAGAAGGCATCTGTGCCATGGAACGCTTTCGTTTCCCGTCAGCAGGAATGTTTGCAGATGAGCGAAAGCTTCCAGAAGGCTCAAGTGAAACATCCACATTTTTTAGGTGCTCGTCTGAACCCATTAGCACATCTTAATTGCTATCGGCACAGAGGAATGCCAGACTTCCCCACGTCTGCCGAGTCTGTCTGCCTGCTCAGGGATAAGGGAAAACCACCGGCGCACAGCCCCGGATCCTGCAGGCTGGAAGTTCGGTCTCCTCTGTGCACAATCTGTCCCTGGGGCTCCTCAGCTGTTTGCAGGAGGAGACAGGGAGAGGGAAAGGAGCCAAGGCTCATCTTGCAGCCCTTCTCTTGGTGAACGCCGGGAATCACACCGGGGTTTGCCAAAACAGGCTGAGCCCAGAAAGAACCCCCGTTCCCCAGGAGCCAGCACAGCCCGTGCCACACACCCATCCCTTACACACCCGGGACACTCCGGGGACATGTGGAGGTTGCCTGAGGACAGAGAGGCTTCCCCAAACCAGGGAGGGAGGTGGGAGCTGAGGGACAGCATCTCCCTGCCGGCTCCCAGGCAGACCCTACCGCAGCTGTTGGGAAAAACTTGGAGCTGCTGCAGAGCATCAGTTAATTTGTCATCATGGAAACAGCCAGCCCGGGTCAGCGGCTGTTGGCGGAGGAGTTGGGAAGTGCTGCTGGTGGTGATCTGTTCTTTTCCTTTTTTTTTTTTTCTTTATTTCTTTAAAGGAGATTTCATTTTTTTTTTTTAAAAGCTGCCGTGATAAGGAATTTACCAGGGCAAAATGAGATTACACCGGAGCTCAGAGTAGCTAAAAGCAGCAGTTTGCTGGGGACTCAGAGGCTGCTGCTTATACTATCTCTCTATCATCACATATATCCTTCTATCTAATCTATCTAGCACCATATATACCCTTTAGCTCGCCAGCTCCCACAATCCCTGCCCTCTATCCATCATCCACCTATTCATCAACACACATCCAGCTCTATCTACCTAGCCATCACTATAAATATCCCATCCATCCATCTCTCCCAATCTATCTCTCATCAGAGAGACCCTTTCCCTACCTACCTGCGTATATATCCACACAGATCTCCACACACCCCCCCGTCTGTCCATCTGTCATCGGCAGAGCGCTCACCTCCTCTCCCCCATCCCTCATCGCGCGTATCCTCCCATCCGCCGGCCCATCCATCACAGGCACTTGCTGGAAGGGGCTCGGCTGCCTCTCTGCTCCATTTACCACCCGGGGGCACCAGATATTTCCCTGTGGATCACTGGATCCATAGCCCACCGAGCAGCAGGTCCTTTTCTCCCATGCCCTGGCAGTCCCAGAGAGGGAATGGAGGGGGAAGGCGCTCTGAGCCACTTGTGGAGTCTCAGAGCTGGAGAGGACAGGGAGTGCTGCTGAGCTGGGCTGGGCTGGGCTGGGCTGGACCTGTCCATCCACAGGCAGGAAGGAGCAAGCTCGTGGTCTGAATAGGAGCAAACCATGGGAACACACAAAACCCAGACACCCACTTACAAGGGAAGTGCTGAGCACCTTCTGCAAGGCACAGCAAGGATTTAAAGAAAATCCTGATTCCCACACTAAGGAAGAGCATCATTGCCCTGTAAGCCCCCAGATCCTGCCTAGCCCCTCTGCCAACTGCAAGAGAAGGGGAATTTTCCTTGCACAGATGCACAGGCCACCAGGCCTCCAAAAATCCCATATTCCCTCCCCAAATCAGCCACTGACCACATCACACTGTAACCTGCCCCTCACCAACTGCCAGGCTGGCACAGCACCTCCAGGCTGGAGCCAAAAGGCAGCTTAGGCTCAGGATGGTGGGGGGAGGATGCTGCCGAGTGGCACCCAGCCACAAAATTTGCCAGAGAGAAGAAAACACCCAAGCAGTGCTTAAAAACTGAAAGCTGTTACTTTAATTACGGGCTTTCTGCTTTATCACCAATAGCGTTTCTCACACATTCATCAGCAAACCTGGTAATAAATCAATCGCGGGTAGCCAGGAGCTGCAGTCTGGCTCCTTCCCTTTCTCTTGCCTGCTCCCTGCGAGCTCTCACACCATTAGTATGCAGTCCTGCACTGCCGGTCTGTGCATTCCTCATCGGCTTTGGACTGGAGCTGGTATCAAGCGGATGCCCCCAGCACAGATTTCACACAGCCAGCTTTGCCTGTGGGGAAGGCAGGCGCTGGTGGAGGAGGTGGTGGACGTGCCTGTGTCTCTCAGGGCACGTGCACAGTGCTGGCTGCAGGGTGCAGGGATATTTCAGCATCCATGGGGAATTTCAGGATGGGAGGGACAGAGAGATGAGGCAGGGTACTTGTGTCCCACATCTGGATGCAGGCATCCGCTGCTGTGCGTGTTCCCGCTCCGTCTGCTCCTTGTTTTGTGCCCAGAAATCCCAATGCCAGGGCCAGGGTGGGGGCTGTGGGCACGCTGGCTGGGCAGAGGGGTGACCCCAACCTCAGCTGCAAAACCTTTTCCATGCACAGACACAGGTCCCACGGCACAGCCCACCTGAGAGGACACTGGAGGCTGGGGAGAACCTCAGGAAGGTGTTTCCCTGTGCCTTTGCTGTGCCCCTGCACTTGAGGCAGCCGTGGAAAGCTGGCTCTGCTGCCTGTCCCACACCTAAAAACATCAAATTTTCAGGCCAGCTTGGATGGTGCAACACCCATGCTGCACCAGAGCGGCCAGCGTCATCCCTGCACACACCAATTCCTGGAGACAATATTGCATATCCTGACTGTCCACAGCTCCCAGACAGAGCCAGGTGCTCCTGTCTGGATCTTCCTGAAGCAAGATTCAGCAGTGGGAACAGAGGATGAGGACACTGACCCTTGCTGAGGACTCCCTGCAGGGGCTGCTTGGCACCTGCCCTCTCCTCGACCTCCCGCTGTCCACTGCAGCAAAACCACCACCAGCTCTGCTGCTGCAACACAAATTAAACAGTTCCAACCCTGTCGTTCCCTTATCACCTCTGCCAGCTTCCCAAATCTTTTTTTATCTCCTATTTGAGTGTTTCTGAGTTCACTATCCATTAGCAAGCCCCGGGGGCACAGTGGCAGAGGTGCTCCCCTCTCCCCACGCCCGTACCTGCCGCTTCCCATCAGCCGTGTGAGGGCTGCACAGATGTGCTCAGCAGCAGTGCAGATGTGCAGGGCACATTGCCAGGCTGCCAGGGTGATGATGGAGAGGGAGCAGCCTCCCACCTCCCAAAATGAGGAGATGGGCTCTCTCCAATTGCTACTGGAGCGAGTGTACAAATCCAATTGACCTTGAGCACTAATTGGCCCTCTAATTAACGCTCTCAGCAGAGAAGCAAAGGGCCAGGAGGAGACTCTCTTTCCAGAGGAGGTGGCCAAGGGAAGAGGAGCAGCCAACCCTCCATGCTGTGTGTTTCTGTGTGTTTGAAAGCACACATCTCCATGTTTAACTCCAAAAATCCCTTCCCTGAGGCTCCTCCTTGGGAGTGGGAGCCAGCCAGACACTCTGGGACCGCAATCCCGGGGAAAGCATCCTCAGGCAGAGTCACTGCAGAACCCAGCACGCACCCTGCCATCCCCACAGAGCCCCACACAGCACCACAAGCATCTTCCTGGGATCTCTCCCGGCTGTTCCCTGCAGAGGAGATCGGCTCCAGCCCTCCCTGCCGGGGTTTGCATCTCCGTCATGCACCGACTGCCTTCCTCCATTACTCTCTCCATATCTGGCCCTCCCACGCCAACACACACATTTCCCTCTGCTCAGCCCCTCCTTCAGCCTGGCATTAGGAGCTCCAGGCTTGACATTTTCATCTACAGGTTATTTACAGGAGGGCACATCCGAGGAAGTGGTCACAGGTGATTTCCCCTCGCTGCCGGCTCCGCTCGGCACGGAGCCACAGGGGGCAGATACCTCACTGCAGATATCATTAATTGTGCAAATCCCCAAATCCCACCCTCATCCTGGCAAGTGTGGAGCCACAATAGCCTAAAACTGGCAGCAGCCAGAGCCCTGCAGGAGTCCCTGCTGCCCAGGCTGCTCTCAGCACCAAACAGCCCCAGGGGGAAGGGGAGTCCCACAGGCTGGATCCTGCCTGGTCCATGTGCAAATGGAGCAAACAAGGAGGGAGTAAGACCCCCCCCGGCACTGCTTCCCAGGCAGGGAATTGCTGGGGTCACACCTGATTTGGATCCAGCAATGGAGGGACCCAAATTCAGGGATGGTCCTGCTCTTATATGGGGTGAAGCCAAAGGGCATCACTCGCAAACCTAAACCCAGCCCTTAACACACTTTCTTGCAAAAAATAACTGATACAAAGTGATTGCAACCACCAGAAACTGAGGGAGATTCTTCTGCTACAACTCCTGCCAGAATCTGCCAGTGAACGGTAAAATCGTGTCACAGCTCCTCTTTGGAGCTGTTCCTGCAGAAGGGACACCTTGAGCTTCCAGGTGAGTCCACCGCTGTCTTCCATTTCTCAGGTGGAAGGTCAGAAAGGAGATGAAGTCATGTCTGCAGCCACCAAGCTGCTGCTCTGCCCCGGCTGGCACAGCCTGCCCTGAATCCTGATGCCACTGGCAAATCCCCCCCAGCAGGGATCACATCCCAGAACAGCTGGGCTCGCCAGAATCCGAGGAGTTGGGCATCACATCCACCCTCAGAGTCCAGAGCAGCACACAAACAACAAGGTCCCAGTAAAACCCAGTGCTCCTGGCCACACTCCTGGCAGGAGTGGGATGGGAAGGTGCCATCCCAGCGAGGTCCCAATTCCCAGCCTGGCAGCACATCCAGGAGCTCACCAGCTGCTGCTTTCCTCACCTACTTGCCTCCCTGACCATAACTACTCCTAAATTATTTAATGTCTGCCAAACACCTCGAGACTTTGCATTGGAAAGGAGATGAACTGCACGACCTAAAATTGGTCTTTTCTATCTCAAACTCCTTGCATTTTATCCTGGGATGAAAGGAGCTCTATTAGGCAAAGCATCAGTATTATTAGATTTCCTTGGAGCCCTAACAAACAGATATTAGATTATTACTGCAGATGCATTTCTAAGGCACTCATCACCAGAGTATCTGAGCATCAATTACACAGATTTAGAGATAAAAAATTCTTTCCCCAGGAGAACGGGGTACAAACCCCCTTCTCCTTTTGCCTCCCTTCCCCACTTCTTCCGAATACATTTACCTCCCTCCCACTGCCTTCTGCAGAGCGGGAGCTGCTTACGAGGAAAGCTCTCGGGTTGATGGGCAACCCTGCAATCTTTGAAACATCTGAAGCAGCAAAAGCTTTTTGTAAAGACTGGCAGGAGTCAGCCGAAGAGATTTCAATGTGCAAATGGACATAAAAAGATGCAAGAGGGGGAATGAAACGCTGGGTTTATTGTTCTAAGGACAAAGGATTTGCTATCAGATGAGATGACCCCACGGCCTGGCTCCAGCACCTACAGGTCACAGTGCACAGAAAGCCCATCCTGCTTTTGGGGTGAAAGGGAAAAATGGAAAAAAGTTCAGGTCTGACAGTGCTGATAAGGTCTCTGATAATTCCCTGCCTTACTATTGCCATTATGCTAACCCCTAGCAACACCACAGGAATTGGGCTGGATATTGAACACACAAATCCACGGCTGGAAGTGCTTAAAGGCTGAAGAGAAAAGATCAAAGTTTGAGAAGGAAAAACACGGAGAAGAGGCTTGGGCAGGATCACAGGGCTGGGACCAAGCTACTCCTCATCCCCCAGGTCCTGGGACACTGGGACCCTGCCACATCACCCCTGCCTAACTCAGCTTCTTGCCCTTCCAGCTGTTCTTGCTTCCAAAAAGACTAAATATCACAATCAATACACATTCTTTAATTTCAACAGCTGGCTCCAGAGATTGTGATTCGGCTCAGTTTCAGAGCAAAGCATCAAATCCACTCCTTTCACCCAGCCAAGCCCATTCCAACCCACAGGTACATACTTCACAGCTACACCCAGGAGGAGCTACCAGCCCCACCACAGCCCCCTCAACAAGCTGTCAGAAGGGGCAAAACACAAACAAAATCCTTTAATTCTCTTTGCAGACCAGGATTGCCTCCCCAGTGCAGTTTCACACTGCCTTGTGAGCCCAGCCCCGCTGCTTGGCTCTACCCAAAGCCCCTCCTGCCTGGCTGGTGGAGACAAAGCCGCTGCTCTGGCAGGCCCAGCTTTGTGTGTCAGCCAGAGCAGCCACTGGGCAGCAGGGAATGCAGCCCTACTTCAGTAAAAAGCTTTCAAAAGCACCTTCTGCTTCTATCCATGGGCAGGATGAGGGTCTCCCACTGCAATCACAGCTCTGCCCCACCAGGACCAGGAGCCCTACGTGTGAGTCTTGGAAGGGACCTTCAGAATCATCTCACTGCACCCCCTGCCATAGGCAGGGACACCTTCCACTAAACCAGGTTGCTCCAAGCCTTATCCAGCCTGGCCTGGAACACTTCCAGGGCTGGTATTTGTGTAACCCTCCCAGTGGTCAGGTGAAACCTCCAAGCAACGCAGCTCTTGGCATCCAATTGATTCGACATCACTGGGATGGACCAGATGTGAAAGCTCTGTGTGAAAGTTGCCAGCCCTGGGAGTGCTGTCTGCAGGATTAAACACTTTGCAGGATAACTGGGAAGGCCCAGCTCATGAGCAAGATGATTTGGAGGTACCCACGATCCTGACTCCTGCCCTGTAGGGAAAACCTGCATGGGAGAGATGAAGGAGAGCCAGGGCCCAGCTCTGGGACACGCTGAAGGGAGAAGGCTTGGGATGAGCAGGACCCTGTGCAGAGGGAGGGAGCATGAGCAGAGGGATTTGGCTGTGTCAGAGCAGTGCAGGGATAGCAAAACAACAACAAATCCAAGAAACAGAGCATTCCTCCTGCCCCAGCACTGCAGGATGCTCACAGCACCATCCAGCCAAGGGGCTGGCACAGGGGAAATGGATCCAACACTGACTGTGGATGCCAGGCACAGCCAGAGCTCAGATGTTAAATAACAAAACCCCTCAGCCCCTTTGGAATGATTTCACAAGTTACAAGATCAATGCACTTGGTCCTCTCTCAGGCAGAGACACATTTTGACCTTGTGCTGCCACCCTAAACACAGCTGCAAAGGCACTGTCCAACCCCAGCGAGGGTCAGGCACCAGCAGTGCTTCTGCTCACCTCCCAGATCCCTGCCAGGCTCCAGACAGAGCCAGGGGATCTCACTGCAAAGCCTCCAGGGCTGCAGGTCCCCTCCTCCCCACCAACCCCACGTAATTCCATCACCGTCTTCACCACCTGTGCTGGGGAGGAAAAGATATTCCAGCACATCACCTGCCCTGCACAGATTTATAAAGAAGAGGAAGTAGGTTTCCCAAAGGTTCAAAGACCCATCTGTTCCTCCTCTCTTGTAGCCTCCCCTCCATCTCAAGCACCTCTCCGTGTTTCAGGAGCAGCCTCGGAAATCGATGCTCACTGAATCACAGTTAGATCCTTTGGTTTATTTATTATTTTCCCAGCTTGAACTCAAACCTCCTTCCGCATGGCGAGAGCAGGGGATGAACCACGCAGCGTTTCACAAGCACAAGCGCTGCAGGAGGGACGAGACAGCAGCGAGACAGGGCAAGGGCAGGACACCTTCCCTTCCAGCACATTGTTTCGGATACCACCAGCCTTCCAAAGCCCAGAGTGGTTTGGGTTGCAAGGGACATGAAAACCCATCTCATTCCACGCCCCTGCCATGGGCAGGGACACCTTCCACTGGACCAGGCTGCTGCAACCCCAAATCCAACCCGGCCTTGAGCACTTCCAGGGATGGGGCAGCCACAGCTTCTCTGGGCAACCTGTGCCAGTGCAGAGTGACCAGGCATTGGATGCAAGCTCTGGGAGAAGAAGGAGATCTCTGCACACCTGCTGTTGAACAGGGCATTTCCTGAATATTCTTCTGGATTTCGCATCACCCGGACTGTGCTCAGCACACCAGCCCTGCTGCAATTCTCCTGTGAAGGCCAGATGAAGGAAAAATCAGGCAGTTATCAAAAATCCCTGGCAGCAAGGACAGAGGGACACCAGGGCACACGCCCTGCTCTGACACCTTCACCAGCAATGTCTCTCCGTCACCTTTCTGCTCTGAAGCTGCCACCTTTGCCCCAGCCAAGCATCCAACCCTTTGGATCAAGGTTGGATGTCAAGGATGTTGGATGCTCATGGACAACACCTTTGAAACAAGGAGGCAGGATGGGCAGGTTCCCACTTTGGCTCTGACGGCAGCGGCATCGGGCAGCTCACAGGAGCTTCTGCAACAGGCACCAACTCCTTACACCCCCCATCAGAGGGATCCAGACCCTTGGGGGCTTTCCCAAACCCCCATCCCGCAGAGCAGAGCCCTCCCGCAGCCCTGCGCTCGCCGCTTCCCAGCCGGGGCTCACCCCGGCAAAGTTAATTGCAAAGACGGCAGCGCTGGAGCAGAAAGCAACCGGCGGGGCTCTCTGGAAAAGCCAATTCCCACAATAAAGAGCTGATGGGATTTCTGTGTGGAAGAGGGCAGAGAGGGGCAGGGGTGAGGGAGCTGAGCGTGTCCCAGACAATCGCTCCGCTGGTGCTAACGTGCGGATAAATAGCCAACGCCGACATCTGCTGAGAAATACCTTTCCCACTCCACACTGAGAATTGCAGTCTAATAATATCCCAACTGCCTGCCCCCCCATCCTTCTCCATCCCTCCCCCACCCAATTACCGAGCCTGACATTATCCGTCATCTTCCCTTTGTGTCGGCGAGAATCCAAACGCAGACGCCGGGAAATTAATAATAATTGTTGTGTCAAAATGCGGGATGTAATCAGGATGCGGCGTGGAAGCTAATACAAACACAAACAAATGGTATTTATCCTCCTGAAAGATCCCTCCCCTCCCTTCCCTAAGGGCCGCTGATGATAATACTCATGGAAGAGATGAATCAGTGCTAATATAGGGATTAGGAATAGATCCCAAACCCCAGCCTGGGCTGCAATCAAAAAGAGCACTCTTAATTGAAATTAGAGCTGGGATTTCGGTGCCTCTGCAGAGATGGGTTAAGCCCATTGGGGCTAAACAGAAGGGAAAATAAAAATAGCATCTTTATTCAAGAACAAGAAGGTGGGAAGGAGAAAAAAGATCCTCTCTGGCTTCCGCACACCTGGTTTGCTCAGTCTTGGCTTTGGAGCTGGGTTTTGTCCCAGCGCCGATTCCTGCAGGCAGGGCAGGGACGATGCTCCCGCTTCCCCCGCAGGCACCTCTCTGCCTTTTCAGCTCAGCACGGGTTCAGAAAGGATATTTCAAGATCAAACCGTGTCTCCCCTGCTCTGAGGGAACCCAGGGCCAGCTGAGCTCGGGGTCCTGTTCTTGACTCTTTCCTGAAACTTTGTACCACTCTGCAAGTGAAACGTGCTCCTTCCCCCGATGCTCATGCCAGAAAAGAGAAGTGTCCTCGCTTTCATTCCTTTTATTCACAGGCACAAAAGGAGAGGAAAAGACCACCTGAAAAAAGGCACAGCTCCTGCTTTTATTGCTGCTTTATCTCCCACATCCCTCTGCACCCCAGGGCCACCAGGACCGATACCCTCAGCAGCAGAAAGACAACTCCATCACCCCACCAAGCCCATGTGAACTCAGAATTCTTCCCAAATCCCAGTCCCAGGCAAGACAGATGCTCAGGGGCCCAGTGCTTAATGGCAGCATCTCACTTTCTCCCTTTCCAAAGGTTTTGGTGATTACTGACTCCTTTTACTGACTCTCTCCTAGCCCTACCATCGCCCTGAGTGATCCCTCTCTGTGGATGTTACACAAAGGAGCCTAACACACATGAGAAGCAGAAAATAGGATCCAGGCACAGATTATTCCCACGAGCGTATTAGCAATTCCTGTGCTTTAATTCCAAATTAGATTTTACATCTAAAAACAGGTTTCTAAATTCTTGGCTTGGGCACTGTGCCACAGTCTGTGTCTTTTGCTAGTAAATGCAAACCCAAACTGAAAACTGGCCCCAAAATAAATCATCCAAATCCTCCTGCTCCCTAAGGTTGGAACTTGGCTCTGACCTTCACCAATCTTGCTCCAGCCTCCCACAATGCAGTTGTGCAAAAAACTTTTGTGATTTTCTATTTTTTCCAGCCAGGAAAATCCCATTTCCAAAGCTGTGAGACAGAGAAAAAGCCTTCTATGAGCAGTGCAGACTTAATTCATCTCCTCAGTGGCAGCAGGTTCTTGAGGCCAACCCAAGGGCGTGCAGGTCAGGAGAGACTCAGTGGAGTATGGCCAGGGAGAGATGAGTTAGATGCATTCCCATTCCCTATTCAAACTTTCAGTATTTCCACAGTGTTCCCTCCAGGAAAAGCTGGCACGACAGCACACAAGTGTTCAAAAACACAAAGGAACAAATGGGGATGCTGCTCCTCACTCTGGGATGATGCCGCGGGTTTTACAAGCCTGCCTGCATCCCGGCCAGACTTGGATTTACACCTCCATCCAGGCTGCTGACAGCTCTGAGGACACCGAGCTCACTAGATGGTTGTAACGACCAGCACTGCAGGCAGTGATTGGTTGTACAGACACCAGAGTTTTGAAGACCACCCAAAAATTCCTCAGCAGCTTTTGTTTGTGCCTTCAATTACGAGTGCACCAGGATTAGCTGTAAGACCAGACTCCAAGAGCAGCTCCAGCTCCGAAAAGCCTGGCTCATCCCACACTGAGCCACTGAATCCAGTACGGGTCTTGAGCCCAGTCCAGAGATAAATTGATTTTAAACATCAGCACTGTGTAGGAACTGGGCGTTCTGCAGCCAGATGCCTTTGGAGCTGGTTTGCAGCTGGGCAGAGCAGCCCATCAGGAGTTTGGGATGTACAGCTAAATGAGCTCCCACAGTCACAGCAGGGAGCAGATCCCATCCAGCTTCTGCTCCCAAACACTTGGCTGGCTGGTCCAAGGCAGGAATTTGGCTCCTCCACCAGCAGCAGAGGTTGATGCCTCTAAAGAAGCGCTATTCAGGATGATGAGAAGGGCACTGGGGCACTGCCTCTCTCCCTGCTGTCCACCGGACCTGCAGCGCCGCCTCCACACTCCAAGGGTGTTGTAGCACAGAGAATCCCAGAATGGTTTGGCTTGGAAGGGACCTTAAAGCTCATCCCTTTCCACGAGCAGGGACACCTTCCACCATCCCAGGCTGCTCCAAGCCCTGTCCAACCCGGCCTCGGACACTTCCAGGGATGGGGCAGCCACAGCTGCTCTGGGCACCCTGTGCCAGGGCCTCCCCACCCTCACGGGGAAGAATTCCTTCCCAACATCCCATCTAAACTCATCCAGCTTCGGTTTAAGCCCATTCAGTGCTCCACATAACGAGACTCAGCAGAAAAGCAAAGACCTGAGAAGTCCTTGTCCCTCCTGCCACCTCTAAACACACTCTTTATTCCCAAGCTGGTTTTCCTGTCTGTAAAGCGTGTCCACCCCGTCGGCATCCCAAGGCTGGCCAGAGTCCAGGTCCTCCCCCTGGCTCTACCAGCCACTTGCCGAGCTGGAGTTGTCCCTACATGATCCCTCTCAAGTCTCAAATTACGATGGCAAAAGAGGAGCTGGGCAAGCCCCGGCGGCTCCGCGGCAAATCCGGCACCCACGGCGGGGCTGGCGGCTGGAGCCCGGATTGGTGCGAGCACGGAAATTCATTCATATGAATTTGGAATATAATACCTGACACAAGATGTATCGCTGCTGCCATGCTGCAATCCCAGATAAGGACACAGCAGTAACAGATGGAGGAACAAGGCACTTATCTTGTTAGCTGATGGATTTATCTCTCCTTCCCCCACCCTTCCCTACATATTCCATAGTGTGCAGAGAGCCACGTTCCTCGGCAGAGCAGCATATGGAGCACGAATTGATTTCTTCCTAACACCCCCTCCACACTTTAATTCAATAAGAGCTGGAGTGGCGGATAAACAGCTTGTTGTGCTAGGAAAATTTCAAAACAGTCAAGAAAATGTCAAACTGTCTTTTTTATGAGTGCCTTTCTTTTTTTTTTTTTTTCTTTTTTTCCCGCTTTTCTATTTTTTTTCCTTTTCCTTCCACCTTCTCCTCGGATGTTCAGCAAGGAGCTCCGTGTCTGGAGTGAGCAGTCCTTCCCTGGAAGTCACCTGTACCTCTCCTGTCAGGCCAGTCCATGGCAGAAGGTGGCTTTGATCCCACCCTTGGATGGGAGTTGGGAACAGAGCGACTCGTGGTAAAAGATTAGGCAGATGGTTTCATCTGGCAGCTCTCTTAATCTCATTACTGGAGCTGGTGGAAGTTTTTAATGTGATCTCTCTTTCCTTCTCTACCCTCACCCCATGCAAAATGCCTTTTCTCAAAAAACCCCAGACATGTTTCCTCAGTGGTTTCTTTGTTAGGAACAGATAAAAACTTCTTTAAAAAACTATTCTATTTTTATTTTTGGTGCCCTCTCCCTCTCCCTCTCCCCTTTTGGTGCTCTCTATTATTTAGCTCTGAAAAGCAGGAATTATTAGAAAAGAGGAAAAAGCACAATTGAATGTTTTCTGGTCCTTGCTAAAAAATATGGAGCACTTTGGAAATAGCAGGGATGTGTTTCTGAAGACCATAAGCCACCTCGTGTGCACTTGCCCTGCAGCCTCCCGTGGCAGTAAACCCAAGCAGAGGCTGCAGCCTTGGGAGTTTATTTAGGAATGTGGAGATCCAACCCTGAGGGACACCAGCACGTCCCATGCTCAAGGGTCCCTGCCAGCCTCCAGACCTCTCCCAAACACCTTGCTCTGGCTATTCCCCATGCAGCTGCCTGTTTTCTTCCACCCTATAAACCAAGCCAAGAGCCTGAACCCCCTCCCAAACACACCAGCCCATCCTTCCCAGCTCTTTCCATGCCTCTCCAGCTTGTTCTTCTCAGGTATTCTCACAAGATAAAACCATCCAGGCCTTTTCCCTCCTCATCCATGCATCCATTCAGCAGCTCATTTCCCCTGAACTTCCCTGCAGAGCAGAGACCACCACAGTCCCAAGGCTCAGCCTGGGACCACGCATGGCCTGAGCCATCCCTGGCTCTCGTCTCTCAGTGCTGGTGTAAACCATCTCCAAGTTGGTTTGGAGGAGGTGCTGGAGCAAGGAAGACCACTCCAAGAGTCTGCTTTCATACTCTGAATAAATCAACACAAGCACAGGGAAAGGAAAGGGGAATGTGCTCCCAGTTAAGACATGGAACCCAATGGACTCCCAGCAGGAAGAACAGAAGACCTCGCTTAACTGAAGGAATAAAAATATGTTCCCTAAAAAAGTAGGAGCTGCTCTTTTCCCTTCAAAACTTCTCCTCCAGAGTCTCAGCATGGATGCAGGAGTGGCTGTCACCCGGACACGCACGGGACACACTGTGCACCCAGGGTTAGGTGCCACGGGGGGCCTCAGCACCCTGGTCAGGATACAACACCACCTTATCCCACATCACCAGCAATGGCTTCTGGAGCTCAAACAGGGAACCAGCACCCTCAAACCCCACTCCAGGACAGCATCACCCACTGGGGAGCAGAAATAAAGAGAGACAAACCCACTGGGCTGGGGGCTGCACATCCCTGCGGGGTGAGGAGTTACATCAGAGCAGTACCCGGACCTGCAGCAACACGGGCCAGGCAAATGCTGTGCACGAGCTGGGATGGTTTGGGGGAAAAACAGACCCACAGGAAAGTGTCCAGGGCAGGAGGGCTCTGTCCTGCAGCTTTCCACCTCTCCGCCATCCACCGGCTGCTGCGCTGCAAGGCGAGAGCCGCCTCCCCACCCCCTCTGCAGCAGAGCAGTGCAGAAGGCTGCAGGATCCTGCAGGGAGCCGGCGTGTTTAGCATGCAGGAGAGAGTGCAGAGCAAAGCCCTGTCTCGTGCCACGGAGCAGCCGGCCAGGAGCAGCAAATTGCTGCTGGAAGGAGCCGGGTGCTTGGTGAATCCCTAGCCCCTCACTGCTGCTTCCCATTTAGCTCCTGGTTGCAAAGTAGGGATGGGGTTTGGTGCCTAATCTGCCTCTGCCTCAGTTTCCCTCTTTTCTGTGAGAGAATCCCACCACCCCTCTTGCTACGGCCCCAAAATGTCAGAGAGGAGCATCGAGGAATTCATCCCTCTGCTCCAGGACCATCACCTCCTTGCTCCATCCTTTCCTCCCCACCAGTTTGCACTGGGGAGCCACGGCCCTAATGACAGTGGCAACACCCAGGCACCCACGGGTGATCCATCCCAGCACCCAGGCAACCACAGGTGATCCATCCCAGAACCCAGGTACCCACGGGTGATCCATCCCAGAACCCAGGCACCCACAGGTGATCCATCCCAGCACCCAGGCACCCACAGGTGATCCATCCCAGCACCCAGGTACCCACAGGTGATCCATCCCAGAACCCAGGTACCCACGGGTGATCCATCCCAGCACCCAGGCACCCACAGGTGATCCATCCCAGCACCCAGGCACCCACAGGTGATCCATCCCAGCACCCAGGCACCCACAGGTGATCCATCCCAGCACCCAGGCACCCACAGGTGATCCATCCCAGCACCCAGGCACCCACAGGTGATCCATCCCAGCACCCAGGCACCCACAGGTGATCCATCCCAGCACCCAGGCACCCACAGGTGATCCATCCCAGCACCCAGGCACCCACAGGTGATCCATCCCAGCACCCAGGCACCCACAGGTGATCCATCCCAGCACCCAGGCACCCACAGGTGATGCCTCCCAGCACCTGGACACCCACGGGTGATCCATCCCAGCACCTGGGCACCCACAGGTGATCCATCCCAGAACCCAGGCACCCACAGGTGATGCCCCCAGCACCTGGAAACCCTCAGGTGATGCCTCCCAGCCAGCACCCACCCCATGCCACAGACCCACACTGAGCTCTCCTCTTCCTCTGCAGGCTGGGGTTCGGCCCCTCCAAGCCTTACCTGCCACCAGTGTCCCCCCCTTGTCCCTTCCTCACCTGCCTCCGTGGCCACAGCAGGGAGGGGAGCCAGCAGGTGACAGCACACCAGCACCAAGGGCAGCCGGTCCTGTTTGATGCTGGTGCCTCTGGTCAGCTCTGACCCCCTGCATCCACCTCCCCTCCCGAAAAGGGCATGGAGAGCCCCTTCTTCCCCCACACAGAACATTTCAAACCTGCCCCTTTCAAAGGAAGCTCTCTCCAAGCACCCAATTACAGCTCCGTGACCGAGGATGAAAAGCTGCTCTTGGAGCATCCTGTTTTCTCTTTATTTTCCCCCCTTTTCAAGGCTCCTTTTCCCTCCCTTCTCATGAGGTTAAAGAGCTAAAGACCAACTCAGAGCCAGATAATAGAGTGACAGCGCCTCATAAAAAAGCAGCTGAAGCTTTGGAGAAAGCTGGCATACGGTGCATTAGGGATTTCTGTCGCGGCAGCTGGGAGTAACAGTGACCCTCTGAACTCAATTTGCTCTATGGCTTGGAAACGAAGGAAAGCCTTTGGACTGTCAGACTCCTCCTTTGGCTTCCAAGGGTGGCTGCAGACTTTGAACGAGCTTTTGGGGGCTCAGCGTGCCCCTCACCCTGCAGCTACTGCCCTTGGTTCATGTCTGGGGCTGGAGGTGGCACCCCAAACCCTGCAGGGATGCAGATGCAGTGGAAAAGGGAGGATAACCCACCGGATGGGAGCAAGACCGAGCTGTGGAGACGTGGATTTATACATTACAAGGACGGTTCTCACTCAACAGCCCCCCTGCCCCAGCCCAGAGAGAGCAGAGGGACAAGGGGGGGACATGTGGAAGGTCGGTGCTGCATGGAAAGAGCTCAGTGCTGCTGCATAAACCCATCACTTTCCCCTCTGCCTTTTTCTTCTTTCCCTTTTTTTTTTTTTAAATGAGTAGAAAATTCTTCCCACTACGCATTAGCGCCCAACGTAATGGTGCAAAGCATTTTTCATTTATCATCATAATGCCAGTCAAACGAACCCCCTAATAACATAAATGCAAGAGGAAAGCTATTAGAGTTTATTTGTGCAGTGGCTTTGAACTCGTCCCCACTGCTCCACCAGTGTGACTGGAGGGGCTGGATGGAGCTTGGATCTTTAGGATCTTTCATCTGAAGCTATTCCTCAGCTGGCCAGAGCCTTTCCTGACAGACCACTGCAACCCTGCACGTATTGCTGTGTTGGCTGAATTATCAAAATACCTACATACCTGAAATAATCCATTGTAAATGGCCACTGAGATCTGTGGAAGTCTTCCAGGCTGGGTTGGGCAGGGCTTGGAGCAACCTGGGATAGTGGAAGGTGTCCCTTGCCATGGCTGGGGGTGAAACAAGGTGGGATCTGAGGTCCCTTCCACCCCAAACCAGTCTGGGATTCTCTGCTCTTTCGTGCCTTTCCATAGGAATGCTGTGCTCCAAGTCAAGGCACAAGGGAACAACACACCTGGCTGCTGCTGACCTACAGCTACAGGTCTCCAAGTCCTTTGCCTGTTATTCCTCTCATGCATACCTGAAAAGAAGCATTTTCTTCCCACAACACACAGTGCCTGGAGTCCCCATCCCATCCCTGCATCTCCAACAAGCACCGTCAGAGCATCTCTGGGGCAGCTCAGCCCCGACCTCCTCCTCTGCCACCCCTGGATTTTACAACTTAGGGAGGCTGATGCCATGAAACAGCTCTACAGATGTTGGTGAGGCTCCTGCAAGAAAACTTCCCTGTCAATAAAAACACTTGGAAAATTCAAGTTGTTTGTCCATACAGCTCTTAGCTGTCCTTTGCTGCAGCCATTGCCATCCCAGGGTTTCACCACAAGGACAAGAGGAAATGGCCTCGGGTTGCTCCAGAGGAGATTCAGGCTTGATATTAGGAAAAATTTCTTTATGGAAAGGGCTGTCAAGCCCTGGAACAGGCTGCCCAGGGAAGTGGTGGAGTCACCATCCCTGGAGGGATTTAAAAGAGGTATGGATGTGGCACTTGGGGACACGGTTTGGTTGTAGGCTTGGCAGTGCTGGGGGGATGATTGGACTCAGTGACCTTAATGGTCTTTTCCAACCTAAATTATTCTGTGATTCAATGAGCTTTCCCTCCTGCCTTGCAGGCCCATCCTCATTGTTCCAGGTCTGGACTTCAGCATTCCCCAACCCCAAGATCTTCCAGCACCACTTCTCCCGACTGCTCTCATCCCACGGCAGCTCTGTCCGGGAGAGCCATGACAAAGCATTTAATTTTATACACAATAATTTCCTCATTAAGCTGAAATTAAATGCGTATTTCAAAACCTACGAGCGAGAGCAAACTGTTCAGTCTTATGCTTTATTAAACAAAAAAATCTCTGTGTGGAAAGAGCGTTGGTGCCAAATCACAGCCCTGCTGACGGGGCCGAGCTATTCCCAACCGCGCCGTAAGCGGGGTCGGGATGCACGGTGCCGGCAGAGAGGCCCCGCACTGCGGAGGGAAACAAATTAGTTCCTGACAAATTAGTTCACTCATTAAGTTAAGAAGCCTATTTCACTCGACTTCAACAAATCATCGTGTTCAGCAGCCAGGAAACTTCCAGGGAAGGGATGTTGCAAACCGGCAGGAGCCCCCGTGCAAGGGTAAACCTTCCCTCCTCCACCAGGCTGACCACAGCAGCAGGGAAAATTCACTGTACATACGACATTAGGAAGGAGTTCTTTATGCTGAGGGTGGTGAAACACCGGTACAGGTTTCCCAGAGAGGTGGTGGGTGTTTCATCCTTGGAAAGAGACAAGGTTAGGTTGGATGGAGCTTGGAGCCACTGGGCCCCACTGCTCCACCAGTGCAACTCCATGGATGGACCTTGGATCTTTAGGACCTTTCATCCAAAGTTATTCCTCAGCTGGACAGAGCCTTCCCTTACAGACCACTGCAGCCCTGCACATGCAGCTGTGTTGGAGGAATTACTAAAATAAATCTGTAAATACCTGAAACAATCCATTGCAAATGGCCACTGAGATCTGTGGAAGTGTCCAAGGCCAGACTGGATGGGACTTGGAGCAACCTAGGAGAGTGAAAGGTGTTCCTGCCCATGGCAGAGTGTGGAACAAGATGAGCTTCAAGGTTCCTTCCAACCCAAACCACTTTATGATGGGATAGCAAGGAATCCAGGCTTATTCCAGGCATGGGTATTGGGGGGACAGAAAATATACCCTGTGGAGTAGAATGGGGACAAAGTGCCACCACCAGTGAGGTGTGTTTGGAGCTGTGGGAAAGTATTCCCATGCCAAATCCAGCAGGCAATGCCAGGGATCAGGATGAGATGCTAGACCCACCCACCACCTGCCCACAGCCAGAACCCAGCAGCCGTCAACCATCTCCCCCTCTGCTCCCACAGCCCTACAAAGCAATAAAATAAGCACTGATGAAGTCTAGATGTATCTTAAAAGCTCCACCCCTGACCCTCAGGTTGCAGTCGATGCTCTGGGTCGCAGACTCCGCAAAGGGCTTCCCTGGGTGCAGAGGTGCAGCAGGAGCCAGAAAGGGTGGGAGGCAAAACTTGGGTGGAAAGAAGATGACATGAATTGAGAGAAAGGATCACGGCAGAGTGGGGCTCGCAGGAAGGGAAGACAATAAAACCCAGCAAGGCAGACAGAGATTAATGAGTGTTTCCCAGATATGATAATTTCTGGACATCCATTATACTTAATATCCTCCTAGGCTACTGAGAGGCACTGCAGCTCTCTGACAGAGGGGAGAGGTCCTGGGGGGCTCGGCAGGCCAACCCACCCATGGCACCTCTGCCTGAGCTCCTGGGTGATGCATTTTCCACCACAGCACAGCTCGAACCTGTGTTTGTGCCTCCCTGCAGCAGCACAGCCAGCTGTCACAGCTGGGCACTGCTGACACATCCCTGAGGACACAACAGCCTGTTTTGGGAAGGCGTCTGTCAGCCAGCCCATGTGCTCCCTGACAACGTGTTGGCACGTGGGGACACTGCTGTGGCACACACAGCCCTGCTGCCACCAGCCCCAGCCCTGCCACCTCCACGGAGGTGCCAAATTGCATCCTCTGTCAGTGGCTGTCCAGGCATCAGCCTTGCGTGCTCCAGACAGCAGCTGGGGGGAGGTTCAGCTCCAAAATCCCTGTATTTAACACCAATCCAACACATGAGCCAGCCACGGTTTAACTGCACCATGGTTGGTGCCAGCACAAGCAAAGCAACACGCGCTTGTGGTTTCTCAGGCACAGCTGGAGGGGCAAATCCCTTATTCTCACCAGACTCCAGGGGAATAGGATTGTTTTCCTGAGTTATTTCAGACCAGGGCTGTTGTTGCAGTCTCAGACTTCACTGGAAGTCTCTTGACACCATCCAGCCACGCTGCAACATCTCCACATGTGCATCCAAGTCCTGCAGGAATCACACCTCAAAGTTACCACAAATCCCATGGGAAAGGGGACTCCCACATGCTATCTCCACAGAAACCACTCAATCATCAAATCACAGACTGGTTTGGGTTGGAAGGGACCTTGCAGATCACCCAGTTCCAGTCCCTGCGATGGGCAGGGACACCTTTCACTACACCAGGTTGCTCCAAGCCCTGTCCAACCTTGCCATGGATGGGGCAGCCACAGCTTCTCAGGACAACCTGTGCCAGGGCCTCACTACCCTCACAGCCAAGAATTCCTTCCCAATATCAGATCTAAACCTCCTCTGCTTCACTGAAGCACAAGGATCTGCTCCAGCGATCGCCAGCACTCCCTGCTGAGCACCCCCAGACTCCCCAGGGCTGGTGTCTGCTCTGAGACAGACCCGTAGCTCCAGAGCCAGAGAGCTCACCCGGCACTGCAGTCCCTGTCAGCTCCTCAGCAAGATTTGTGGGCTGTGCAGAATTCCTTATTGACATTTAAAGGTCTCGGACAACCGGCCCTACACATCTTTGTTAGGGAGGACAGGATTCGCTTCACCCAAATCTGTTGCCTTAAAGTTCAGAGTCAAGTGTAAGATCTTTTTGCCTTCTCAGCTCTGGCAGTCACTGGTTTGGTGACAAGCAGCATGTCCTGATCCTGTCACTGCCCATGAGGTCTGTCACGGCCACCAAAACCTTGTGTTCCTGGGGCATTGGGGCAGCAGGTGTGGAAAAGGAAGCCAGTCCTTCCCACACAGACTTGGACACATAAGTGCCACGTGGTTTGGACAAACAGTGAGGTCACCAGGATGGCAGCAAACTGCCCAATACCCTCACCTGGAGCAGGACACAACCAGGAGAGCCCCTCCCCACCAAATGTGCAAGCACAGGACTGGGAGAGCACGGAGGGGCTGAAAGCCAAGGGAATGGGGTTCCAACCCTGGGAAACCCTTATCCAGCCACGGGACAGAGGCAGAAGGGCACACAGTACTCAGAGCACAAACACAACCTGGCAGGACACAGTCCAATGTCCAAGGGAAGCGTTGGGGAAGGCACAGGGAAAAGCCTGAGGTTTCCTGCCTAGGAAAGATGGACTACAGGCTTCAAGGAGGAAAGCAATTTGGGTGAGAGTGGTGATGAAACGATCGAGTTCTCAACCCGATGGAAAGCCGTGGAATATGGATAATGGACTTCAAAAGCCAGATTTCAAAAAATTCAGGAAGCTGGTAGATGGGTTCTCCTGGGAAAATAATCACAAAGAAATGGAGAGCTGGCAGTTACTGAAAGAGACTTTATTACACACACAATAGCAGGCTATCCCTGTGCAAAGGGAAGGTAGGAAGCCTAGGAAGAGGCTGCTGTGGCTGAATCCAGAGCCATTCAATGACCTGGAAATAAAAAAGGAATCACGAAAAAAAAATTGAAACAAGGGCTGACAATTAGGGATGGCTATAAGAGAACCACAATGGCATAGAGGGATAAAGTCAGCAGCACTAACATGCAAAACAAGTTTCAATTAGCAAGAGAAATGAGAGGAGATTAAAAAAGCTCTTGGATTTGTTCAAAGGAAAAAGAAAGGAATGTTGGGTCTGTCACCAAGCAGGCAAGGAAAGAACATGGCAGAGATCCTTGGTGCTGTGTTTGATTTTATCTGTAAAAAGGAAGGTGTGTGGTGAGCAGACAGCTCCAAAATTCGTATTAACAGGGAGATGGCTTTCAGGCTGGAGCAGGGAGGGAAGAGGGGTTAAAAAAAAATTAAGCTGGCAGAGATTGAGGAAGGTCTCTGGGGAGTGATGAAAAATCGGGCAGAATCGTCACTGAGCCACCAGCGCTGCTCTTTGGGAGCTCATGCAGGCCAGCAGCAAGGGCAAGAAATCTTCATATCTTTAAGTAAAAAAACCCAGGAGCTGTAGGCAATCAGCTCAGCTTCAATCACCGGGAAGATACTAAAACAAACGATGAAACTATCATAGCTTGTAAGGCCCGGGAATTTAATAAAGTGAGAAAAAAACCCACATCCACCACCAACACGAGTTTGTCAAGAACAGATCATGTCAAACCAACCTAATTTCCGCCTTGACAGGATAACTAGACTTGGTGGATAAGAGGAAAGCTGTAGACATGATATACCTTGACTTTAATAAGGCTCCTGATGCCTGTCCCACGCGGCACCTCCGAGGAAAGTTGAGGAATCACGGAGTGGATGTAATCGCTGAGGCTGGGGGCAGAGGGGAGGAGGGATAACAGCCTGTTGACAAAGCGCTCTCAAAGAGTGCTTATCTATTATTTACAACCATGCCAGGAGGGCAACCTACAGCGGCATTCCTCCGGGGTCTGTCCAGCCCCGCTCTCTCCAACATTTACATTTAACTGTTTGCATCACAGAGACAAGAGCTGATTAAAATTTGCAGCTGATGCCCAGCCAGGAGGAGAGGGGCTGGAAGGGCTCTGAGGGTAGGACCAGAGTCTCAAACCAGCTTTGGAAGCGAGCAGTAGGAAATCCAAAATGGACAAGAGTGATGTGATATACTTGGAGGGAAAACATCAAACGCATGGATAAAAAGGAGAATAAAAATGGAGGGAACCGGGGTGTTAGAGCAGCCCACAAATTATGGAGAAATCAACCAGTCTACAGAAGATGGCAAATCTTAACATGAGGGTTGTAAACAGAACAAAGGAGAATCGTTTTGCTCCACTTTAAAGCAAGGGCTCAGCTGCAAAACTTCATCCTGACCTGGACACTGGGCTCTCAGAAAGGTAAAGGTTAAATCACTGCGACTTAACACATTATCACCTCCCCACTGACCGATGCTGACACCTCGTCTTCTCCCCCAGCACATCTGGCTGCCCTGCGCCTGCAGCTGGAGGTTCCCTTTCTTCTCAGATCAATCTCAAGTGCGTTTGCCACAGTGCAGCACACACATCTCTGATCGATGCGGAGCAATTGATTGCACGTCCCAGCCGGGACGAGCCAGGGTGAATCCACGGAATAGCAATGAAATGGGTGAGAGATGCAGACAAGTCTAGAGAAAGATGAAAGACGCTGGGGTTTGCTTTGTCACTGAAAGAGAAAATTGAGTAAGAATTGATAACCCTCTTCCCTTACATAAATATCATACAGAGCAGACAAATAAATATTTGCCACATCCCTTCAAAGAGACAGAAGAAGAAAACACTAATTTGCAGCAGAAATTTTGTTTGGGAACTTGGAATAACTTTGAGGCTCATGAAACCCTTGCAGAAGGGCTCTAGCACCAAAGGGCAGGGCACTTGCCCATGAAGGAGGTCCCACATATGCCCAGCTCCACTGAAGGGTGAAATCAGATGGAATCCCACCCAGCCTTTATCCCACAGAGGTCATTCAGCACCAGGCTATGACACTGGAACCTCTCAGGGTCCACAAAAGTGTTGCAGCAGCACAAAATCTGGACCACAGGCTGTTTCCTCCCGCTGGCAAGCACAAGTCTTCTCTGTGACATCCACAAGATCCGTCTGCAGTGGGAGCAAGGGCTCCACCGTCCCAGGCAGCGTGACCCCACAAATCACAGCAAGCCACACTCAGCACTTTTATTCTTTATTGTTACAGTTCAGACAGCTCCATTATTTATCCAGATTACTTATTCATGTTCCATTTCCAGGGACAACCCGCTTCGCTGGATAAAGCGATCACCGCCTCTCCTCTCCACTCTCCCCCAGCTCTTGTCCCACTTTGCGTGGTATTTGGACATGCTGCTACCACTGTTTGTGTGAGAACACGGACTTGAACTACATTCTCATTCCATCCATCCCAGGCCTTCTCTTGCACCGCTCGAGGGTTCCAGCAAGGGGAGGATTGAAAAAGCTCAGCCCAAAATGACAGCTAAGCCTCCGACAGTGACTGACAGAAGCGCTGAACGTTTCCCGAGGCAACTCAATCAGAACAGGGTTTCTGGCCATCGTTAGAAGCTGAACCAATTCAGACAAATATCACTCCTACCTGGAGGGACAGCAAGGGCTGATCATTAAGAGTGAGGTGGCAGCTGGCCTGGATTAAACAGAGCTATCCAGTGTATTTCCATATACTGCCCTCATTTCAAGGCTGCACCTCAGAGGGCAGATGGACCTTTATCTTTTATGCAAAGATTTGAAGGCTGAAAGGTTATCGTGATGGGTAAGTGCTGTCTCCAAGCTTAGATCACGCCCTTTGCTCCCAGGTCAGACCCCAGGCACAACTCAACCTCTCAGACAGACCCTTTCAGCCAAGCTGAGTGGGATTGGTGGCTCCTGAACCCATCCAGCCCTGGGAAACACATCCTCCTTCTGCTGGGGGGCTCAGTTCCCCCGTCTGAAGCATTGACATTAAAGTTTCACCCCTGTGAGAAAGCATTTAGAGGAGGAAAATTACTTCTGAGGAAAATTACTTCTGGCATCATTGCCAGAACTTGTGACTGCTCCTCTGCCAAACCCCAGGCGGATCCCGCACCTCCAGGTACCACCAGCCTCAGCTCAAACCCACATCTGCAACATCTGTCCTCTGCACCACACCTCCCTATGGCACGCACGATTTCCCCAGGAAAACACCGAGGTGAAAGGAATTAAAAAACCCCTCAGAACAAGTGAATTCCCTAACAAAATGCTTAACTCTTGTGAAATCGAGGGAGGGCTCTCCAAGGAGCGATTACAGGCGGAGCAGCCGCCTAACGAGGCTGCAGACAGCACTGCAGACACACGCTCCTGACTGTCAGACAGCAGGGTCTGCACCCCGCTGCCACGGGTGCTGAGCACCTCGGAGACGCGCGGCTCAGCCGAGGGTGCTGCTGCCTCCAGGAGCTGAAAATACTGAACAGAACCAGAGAATGAATCACGGAATCATGGAATGGTTTGTGCTGGGAGGCAATTTAAAGCTCATCTCGTTCCAACCCCTTGCCGTGGGCAGGGACACCTCCCACTGTCCCAGGTGGCTCCAAGCCCTGTCCAACCTGGCCTTGGACACTGCCAGGGATGGGGCAGCCACAGCTTCTCTGGGCACCCTGTGCCAGGGCCTCCCCACCCTCACAAAGAACAATTCCTTCCCAATATCCCATCTATCTCTTCCCTCTGGCAGTGGGAAGCCATTCCCTGTGTCCTGTCCCTCCACCCCTTGTCCCCAGTCCCTCTCCAGCTCTCCTGGAGCCCATTTGGGCACTGGCAGGGGCTCTGAGCTCTCCCTGGAGCCTTCTCCTCTCCAGGTGAGCACCCCCAGCTGTCCCAGCCTGGCTCCAGAGCAGAGGGGCTCCAGCCCTGGGAGCAGCTCTGTGTTTGAGACAGAAGCACTCTCAGCCCAGAGTACCAGGAGCAGCAATTTGTAGTGATTTGCTCAGTATTTCACCACTCTTACTAAAAAACACAGGGCAAAAGCACCAACTCCAATTGGCACTGTGTGTTCATCTCTCCACTCTGGCTTAATCATAGATATCTTCACGTGGCCATCACTGACCTCCCATCACCACCACCACTTCCAGTTCATCACCTACCAGCACACATCTATTTCCAGGTCACTTGTAGAGAGCTACAACAAGTGTAAAGTCCTAAAAAATCACATTCTGAGTAGATGAATACCCCCAGCTCCAACTTCCAGCCTCTTCTCCGAGTTGTCCTTTGAGGTGCAGAGCAGCAGCAGCGGCTGAGAGATGCTCTAATCAGTGCATCTAATTTCAAACAGTGTAAGGACCATGTTATGCCTTGGGATAAACGTGGAAGCCTGCCATTGAAGTAAAAGAGAGGGAGGCACTTCAGAAGCTGGAATTTGGCCTCAAAAACTAAAAAAGCCACTAAAACTAAAATATTAAAGTGCATTTAAAAACATAATAAGGCAGATTAGCAATCAAACCGAGCGGCTTGCTAGGGGACTGATAAGTGGCGAGGATTCTAGAGGCACATATCACCGCTGAAAAAAGACCAAAAAAGCCTTGTTTAGAGTAAAAATGACTTTTGATCCCAAAAAGCAGCATGGAAATGCAGTTTTTCTCATGCATTTTCCATGACAGAACAAGCCAATCAGCCTTGTTTTAAGCAGCAATGCTGAAGCTCCCACCTGGAGTGTTCTGCACTGGGAGGGACAGGAAATTGCCCGGTGACTCAGTAGCACAATGCACACAACAGCCTCAACCCTCTCGTGGATATTCAAAGCACTTTTGACTCATTCAGGGAATCACTTGACCCAACCCCATCCCAACTTTCTGAACGATGCAGTGGAGGAGCTGTAAAAGTCTTGCTCCTTCACTAATCCTCCTGGAACTGGGTCTTGGGGTTTATTTGCCCATTTAAACAGACATGAGGGAGACGCTTTGTATCTCAGCACTGTTCTAAAAACTGGAGCAGCCATCAGGAGGAGTCAGCCTTGGGAATGGGCTGGGGGAAGGTTTGTGGAAGGGTGGGGAGGATGGTGAGAGCTCAGTGCTTTCCTTCAAGGATTTTCTCAGCGATTCTCGAGACACAACTTCCGAGACAGCGTCGTGTTGAGCTGCAGAGACTGAAGCAGTTGTTGCTACAGCTCCAAACCTCTCGCTGCCTTCAGACAGAGGGATCAATGCAGGGTTTGACACCCATCAGGCTTCCATGTGCCCACAGGCCAGCAAGGGGTGACCCGGGGCCACCTTCCCCAAGACCTCCTTCTGTCTCATGGTCTCCTGAGCCCATGGCCTTGCAGAAATCCCCCTGCACAGGAGTGTTGCCCTGACTTCTGCAGTTCTGGATGTTATCATTCTTTTATAACTGGTTCTCAGACATTCTTTTTAAACATAGCCATGTTATTGTAATGGTATCTTTTTATTTACATTCCTTTCTCCTGGGCACAGAATTTTGATTGACATTCCCTTTGACCAGTGTGATTGAGGGGAGGCTCTTTGTTTCCTCCAATCCACAGTGATTTATTAGACACATATATAATAAAGATGGGCAAGGCCTAACGCACTTTTTCCTTGATCTCAACAGGTGTCTGTCTCCTTCTTTCGTGTCGTTACTGCGACACAGGAGAGCTCAGGAGTTTAAGTTCCCCAAGACTGCTCTGCTGAGCTTATTCCTAACCAGATTCAATGGCTGGATTCTGCCTGGTTTAGGTTGGAAAGTGGAAGGCATCCCTTCTCATGCTAGACCTCGGACCTTGTACAGTAACCATGTTATAAAGAAGGGGCAGATGGCTTATGCTCA
Source organism: Climacteris rufus (assembly GCA_013398175.1). Taxonomy (NCBI): domain Eukaryota; kingdom Metazoa; phylum Chordata; class Aves; order Passeriformes; family Climacteridae; genus Climacteris; species Climacteris rufus. The sequence goes on along the minus strand of VZRZ01008706.1, from coordinate 311,857 downwards.
ACCCAAATTCCATGTGTATTAGTCCAAACATGGCTCAGATCTACTCAATCTCTAAAATCTCTGTACAACTCATGGGACACCTCCCTCACCCCACTAAACCCATTTAAAGTGTCAAAAGCAGCATGTGCTCAGAATCAGAAGGTGTTCACCATGACGGGACTGGAGCTCAGTGGTCCAAGGAAACAGGGCAGGAAGTCTTTCTCCCATGGGTCCTGGGGCCCCACCCATGCAGGGGAGAGGAGTAACCCCCATGCCCTTGCAGGTCCCTTCCAGCTCAGGACATCCCAGGATTCCACGATCACTACAATCAGGATCCCTGTCACATCTTCCCACCATGGTCCCAGTGGCTTTTCCAGGCTGATCCCCCACCCAGCACATCCCATATTCACAGGGTGCTCGACCCCCTCAAAACCTGGGGTGCTCAAGCCTCGTCACTACAGCTGGGGTCAGGGAGACTGAAGATATAAGTGTATAATCCTCTCACAGGTTAATTACAGTACCCATCCGCCCTTCATTCAAGCCATTAGCCATGGGTTTTTGCAATTAATTATTTGGAACCAAATCAAACAAAGAGAAGACATGGGAAGAGGAGAGAAAGCGAAGCAGAGCCAGGGCATTCCTGCAGCAGGGCATTAGCAGGGCTCATCCCTGCCTCCCCAAGCAAGACACAACCCCTTTTAGCCAACACAAGGCTGTGCTGGAGGTGGGGACCCCGGTTCAAGTCTGGGTGTTATCTCAAGCTCCCTCTGTGACCTCGGGAAAGCCTCCTTGTCTCTCCCTGCTTTACTGCCAGCCCCTCATGCCATGACCCATCTCTGTGCTGCTCCCTGCACACCCTCCTTTGCCCTTGAAGTGTGAATAAACCACACATAAATGATTTACAAAGCACAAGAGCTCTTTGGTGAGGCACTTGGGTGGGCAGGAGCCAGCCCTGGCTTAGCCCCTAGCCCGAGGGCTCACAAAACATCTACAAGACCTCAAACAAATCAAGAATACATTGGAGGAGCTTTTCCACCTGCACAGAAAGCCTGGGAAGGGCTCCTGAATATTGCAAGGAGGGCAAGAAGCTCTCCTCCTGCTTCAGTGGAGGCTGTGTCCCCAGATGAAGCTCTCTGCCCTAGTTTATCTCCTCTTTTCCATGATCTCTCTCCTTTCTGAAAGCTTCATTTCAGTGCAGGTATGCGAGGGGAGAAGGGGAGATGGAGATCAGGGAACCATCCTTCCTATTTTCTTCTTATTTCCCTTGCATTTCCTTCCCTCTCATTTGCTGCCGCAGCTACGCTCCGTCTCTTATCCCCAACCTCCCTCTCCTCCATGCCCTCCCTACTCCCCATCAAGACAAGGTTTAATGTCTTTCCATCTCTTCCCGGGTAAATTGCAGCGAGTCTGCCGGCTGCTCGGGTGGAACACACTGTTTTATATGCGCCATAAAGGGAGAGAACTCTGTAAACAATATTATTTTTAATAAAATCCAAGTCTTTGGCAGGCCAGCTGCTTTTGTGTCTGTCTTAATTTAATCAGACGATCAGCTCTCTCAAGCAGCAAGAGGGAATGAAAAGCATTAGCAAGGAATCAAGGAACTGGTGAGGAAGAGACATGACTTCCATCAAGAGCTTTCCAGCCCAGCGTGTTGCTATGAGAGCAGGACCAAGTTTTTGGGAAACAGATTCCCAAAACAACTTTGTCAAGGTGCAGGAAGGACATGGGCACATCTGGGCCTAACACTCGTCCTGTAGTGCTTGAAAAAGAGCTGCTATGGGCGATGAACAAACCCAGGCTTAAAGATATTTTCAGTCTGAGCAGATCGCTGTGACATTGGAAAGGTCTCTGACATAGCTCATGCTCCTCAGGATGGGAATTCTACCCAGTTTGGTGACCCCAACTCTTGTACCCAGGTACAGCCACCCAAACTGGCATCCATCAGCTCCCTGTCCATGGCCAAACCCCAAACCAGCCCCGCCTGACATGTCAAAATTCAAAATGAAATCAGTATTATGATAGTATTAAGGATTTTAAAAATAAATTCTGCAAATATATCCCCAAAAATCCAGTCAAGGCTGGATCCAGGGTGGATCCAGGGGAAAAGACATCTCCAAAGAGGGGAGGGGAGGAGATGGTGTTGGCAGCTGGAGAAAGGGGAGAGGGAGGGCAGCCCTGAGCAGCCCTGACATGCAGCATCGTGAGCAGCAGCTGAGTTTGAAAGGTGTCACTTACAAACAGCCAAAACCTGGCAGAAACAGCTGATTTTGTGACACTTCTGTTCTTCAAGACCAAGCAGCAGCCAGCAAGCATCTGCCGAGGGCAGGCAGCTCCTTTCCCTGCTCCAAAGCCTCCAAGAGGCTTCACCGCCAGCAGGCTCAACACTTGGCTGTGATGTCCTCTGAGCCTAAACCATTCCAGATGTGACCCCTGCCTCCTTCTCCTACCTCTTTGGGGAATTTTTGGCAGCTAGAGCAGCCCAGAGCAGAGAGCAGGACTTCCCTGGTTTGGGAGTGATCAAGGGTTCCACTGTTCCACTCAAAGCCACAAATCCTGCAGAATAAAAATCCTCCAAAATCTGGAATAATAAGGGCTAATTACAGACACAAAGTAAATAAATTAATTGATGTTTGCTTGTTTACCCAGTCACTAAAAAATTGTTAATGACTTAACATGTATTTTTAAGATATTAAACCATGTTAAGGCACAGCCATAAATATCCCCAGTAAAGCAAATATGGTGCTCGGCACTGCAAAGGAACTAAAATTACTATTTAATTACAAGAAATCGCTCGAAGTTCTTTTGCTACCATTAATCACTTTCAATTATGAATGTAATTATAAGTCATCTTTTCTCTTTGGGTGGTCGCTGCTGGGACCTGAAGCAGTGACCCTGCGCTCCAGAAGAGAGACCCCCGCTTTGCTCGCCAAATGACAACTCCTCGCCCACGGGATGGATCAATTAGTGCCTTCACCAAGCTCCTAAGTGCCAAGGGCACGCAAATAAGGAGAGGGTGAGGAGGAGGAAGATCGAGTTACTTCATCCCCTTCTCTGGCACTGATTTGTACACCACCCACCCGTCGCAGCGTGAGAGCAGGGTCGGGGCGACTGAGATAGAGAAACTGATGTGAAAAATAGTCCGTCCTCAAGTCATTAAAGGATGAGATGATAATGTTATCTCTTGCTACGAGGCAAATCAAAGCCTTGAGAGTTCCTTCCCTGCGACAGGAATCGTTGCAGTGGGGACACGTGGCAGCTCGCTCCGCGCAGGCAGAAGTAGAACACGATAGAGGGCACAGCCAAAATCTGGTCCCTCCACCTCCTGGCTCTGCTCTCCCCCTTCACCTGGTCAGCATCACCTCCTGGCATTTTAAGATGGAGCATGCTCACTGCAGATGGGATTTTCAGCTATGGATCAGTTCTCAGGGGGATCTGCATCGGGAATCTGCGAAGCGTAATTAAGGAAAGCAAATTTATTAGCCATAAGCTCTGATTCTTGTTTTATGACGGAGGTTGCACTTTTCTTCTGGGCGATTTGCAAATCAAAAATAAAGAGCTGAAAACTCCCTCTCTGCTCAGTGCTCAGCCTCCTTCATCAGTGCAGGCTCCGCTCAAAGAGTTTGGGATGTGGAATTCAAGCCCTGATTGCCGGCGGTCGCTGAAATAAATCCGTGTGTTGAGGCAGCTGCTGGCAGAGCATCTCCAACCTGGGACACCCCTGATAACCGTGACACCCCACCACATCCTGCTGCCGTGACTGCCCCCAAATCCATTCAGCCTCACAGCCTGCTCCTGGCACTGCACGGCACCAAAGAGGACCAAAACACAGAAGACAACGTGGAAGATCAAATGGAAACGTTGCCTTTTGGTCCCCTTGGTACTTCTGCACAAGGAATGTGATTAGACTGTCCTTATCTTGGTGGGAACAGTTGTTAGCAATAATGAAATCATCCAGTCCTTTTCTTTTTGAAATCCAGCCACATCCTTTGGCTCCAGGAAACAGGGGCAGTGACATGTGCTGTTTTCATAAAAAGCCACAAGACAACATATTTCATCGCAGTAAATTCCCTTCCCTCAAGTGAAGAGCGAAGGAGAGAGGTTTCAAGGACAAGAAAAGTTTCAGCCAAAAGAAGGGGCTGAGCTGAACTTCTGCCCATCTGACACTCCCCGAGAAGTTGGCTCTTCACCACCTGAAGAAGTTTGGATGACGACAGCCCTTGTTGCTTTTGTCTCTCTCCTTCTGCCTCAGGTCCTGCGAGGATAACAGCAATCATCCATTGAATTTCCACGCTGACACGAAGTCCAACACGATGACTCTCTGCAGGGAAAGCCCAGCCTCTGGAGGACGGACGCTCCGCTCCACGTGTCGGCTGAGAGCCCAAGGAGGACTCTTGCCAAAACCTCCTCATGTTTCTCCCAACAACGACTCGTGACCGGCTTGGAGTCAGGAACACTCTTGTCAAGTTGTAAATCAAGCCAAACTCATCCTCACCTCATCCCCCTGGGCTCTTCCCCACCCCAAATTCCCCGCTGGGCCTTCCTCTCAGCCAGAGGTCAGCCCAGAGGATGACAGAGGACCACGTTGCCACCAGGGTGGACAACACCTGTGGCGACTCAGCACCTGAATTAACCAGGCCCCATCCTGTGCTACCTCCTAATTAGCAGGCAGGATTTCAGCATGCTCAGGTCCTTAGCTGAGTCCCCCCTTCCCTCTGCTCCTCGCTTATTCTGTTCACTGAACTAATTGCCAAGCGCCTGCACCCTGGGTGTCTGCTGCTGTTGGAGAAGATTAGTATTTTTACAGAGGGGGAAAAAGAAAAGATTAAAAAAAAGATTGTGTTTTTTAAAGCAGATGAAAGGAGAGCCCAAGGAGATGTGCATTTGACTCTCAAACACGCTCCTTCAAGTCTCCCTCAGCAGTACTTAAAGGCGTTTCCAAAGCAAGACTTTATGAATGCTAAATGAACCCGGCGCCTTGTTCCTCTGCCACAAGAAGAGAAAAAAAACTTATCTTTTATATACAATATTTCCTTTATGGCTGACACTGTGCATCATGCGTTGCTACTGCCAGCCCCACTTCAGACACCAACGCTGACCTTCACAAAGTCACAGGGACACCACCGGCTCCCCGGGCTGCAGCAACACACGGCTGGGCAAGGTCAGGGAGCCTGGCTGGATCCAAGCAGCCACAAATGGATCCACCTGCTGCTTGCCCAGAAGGGTGAGGTGAGACCATCACAAACAGGGAAATGTTCAAAGTCTTGCTTTCCATCGCTGTGATCTGCGATGACCCGGCCAAACCTGGGATGTTGGTTGATGTTTCACTCTCCAGAAAGGTTTCTCAGGATGCAGCTTGGTCAAGACAGGGCTTGATGAATGATGAACCAAGAGCAGCAGCCCAGCAAACCAGAAGGACGCAGGAGAAAACACCCCCTGACTGTCCAGCCCTGCAAACCCTCTGTACCAGCACCTCTGCTCCAGCAAGGGGTACGGAAGGGTCCTCATTTGGGTACCCAGCACCCAAACTCTCCCCATTTCCAAAAAGGACAAGGAACAAGCACATCAACGCATCCAAACACCTTTGGCCATCTGAGTCATCAAGTCAAGGCCACCCAGTGCTTTTCCTGACAGAGCAAACAGCCCAACCCAGTGCCAAGACTGATCCCACCACCCCCACTGTGAGGATTTCCAGCAGGAACACCTTTCCCTACCTGTGAAATGGGAAAGAAGTGCCTTTAGCTTCACACAAAACACTCTGAGGAGAAGGTGGTCCATATTCTTAGGAAAACACCCACCCAAAGGAAGTCTTGGGAGATTTAATTAGCTGCAGTCTGTGCTGTTTGAGCTTGTTAGGTGCCATATAATTGCTAAATATTATTATTATCTCTGCAGGTACAGCAGTTTGTTAGGATAATGACAGTGATTGACATTTCCCTGGCATCTTTCATCCCAACCAGATCCCATATTACTCTATTATAAGACACTGTTCTGCCTTGACTCTCCATATGTCTCCAAACTGTCAACAGGATCATAACCAGCTCAGCGATGCCAAAAGAAATAAAGGCAAAGTGGCTCATGAAGTTCACAGGATGCATCAGAAGCTGAGCGAGTTCAACTTTATGCTCAAGGACTGAAATTACACAGGTTCTTGTGGTATAGGCAGAGCAATTTGGGCTCTACTTCAACGTGAAGATGGAGCAAAGCTGCAAGAAGTGGCCCTGGGAGCCACCACAGCACCCAAAAACCTCCCTAGTCCATCCCCATCCTTTTTTCCTGGCAAACAGCAGTGGGTACCATAACCCAACCATCCGTATGAAAAATATATCCCAGGGACAGCAAAGCAGAGGGGCCACCGAGTGATTAATGGGAGACTATCAGTTTGGGATAGGTCTCTAAATTCTCATTAAGTCAGGTGCTGAGACATCGCTCATTAATCCAGAACATTTCCCCTTCGGCCCAAACAAATAAATAACTCGTGTATAATTCAGGGAGAACTGGGTGGAGTCACCTCTCCCCCTCTCTCCGTCTCTTTCCAACTAACCAGTGAATAAAACATCGCCCACAAATCTATTAGGCTAATTTTAAATCCTGACAATTTAGCAGCACTTCAGCAAGATAAGAGCCATTTATTAAAAGCCACAGTTCATTAAGCCAAATGCTGCTGGCGTATTTACTCAGAGAAATGGGGCTGGGCTCGGCTCTCACCCAGACCAGAAGTCTCCAAAGGAGCAGGAGTGATCCTATTTCACCTGAAAAGAGAGGCCAGCATGAACCTTCATCCACCCCGAGCACACGTGGGGCTGCGCGTGCTTCCCACCAAGGGAACTGTGTGTCCTGCTGCCTCCTCCCCTCTGGGATGATCGTGTAGCAGAAGTCATGGGATGCTCTGCAAGTTTGTCACCCAGGGCTATGAGAAGTCTCCACAGCTCGCATGGGGCTGTGCTTTGCACCACCATGCTGTGGGGCCGTTCCCAAAAGGATCAACACCCCAATCCAAGTCAGACATGCTCCACTTTGGAGCCGTTCCCGTTAATGGCAAGCACAGATTGACTTTGGAGAGGGATGATTGCTTCCAACCACAAGCCAGGAGAGGGCTACTGAAGAGGAACTGCTGCTTGCCAAAGATGCCAGATTGCACCCTGAGCTTTCCTTCCTCCAAGCTGCCTTTTGACATCTCTGCTGATCCCCTCTGCTGTGCCAGGGCATCGGCACCAAGGGCTGTGACCATGCCAGCGGGTGATTTGGGACACAGGGAGGGCTGGGGGCTTCCAGGGCAGTGTCAGGAAAGAGGAGAAGGACTCACCGATGTGAGCAGCCCTGTTCTGTGGGAACTGGGATTTTTATCAACCTTCACAAGGGATGGGTTTGATGCTCCACTCAAACCAAGACGCCACAACCTGTAAAGCCAAGCTGTGCATGAGCTCACCTCAGACTTACTCAGTTTGCCCAAAGAAGATGTGCCCGAGCACAACCTGGCAGAGCAGACGTGGCCCTACCAAGCTCTGTGCCAGCATGGATGAGCTTATTCCACTCGGGAACCACATACCACATGGAACTAGAGGATTTTTAAGGTCCCTTGCACCCCAAGCCATTCTAGGATTCTGTGATTCTGCGGCTGGCAGCAGCACAGGAAGGAGCAGTGGTGAGGGGCTCCGTGGCACCCGGGATGGAGCCAGCAGGGAGGGAGCCGTGCCAGCATCGCTGCGAGGAGCCGGCGGCAGAGGGCAGTGCAGAAATCCCATCTGGCAGAGTTTGTGAGTGTAATTCATTCCAGCGGGAGACATCCAAGAGACTTTATCAAGTGCAATTGTCCCACTGCGCCTTTCACCTGCACACACTTGCAAGACAGTCTGGAGTGACTACAGAGTATCCCTTTACAGTCAGAGCTGAAAGGAGCATTATAAAGGTGAATTAACATTTAAAAAGAACGTAAAAAACCCAGAACTGTTCTAATGATGATTAATGGGAAGCTATAAGGGAGGCCGTGACCTCCTGGTGTCATTAAATGGATTGGCAGGTTTCTGAGCATTAATTATAAATAGCCACAGGAGTTTGAGTGCTTAGCAGAACGATGATAAATCCATGGCACAGGGACAAGGAGCCAGGAGCACGGGGGAACACGTGCCTGTGTGCACACACATGGCTCGGCGTGCAAGGGAACACGGGTTTGCATGTGTGTCACATGCAGGAGAGAGGCAGAAAGCCAAAAAATAGTGGAAATGAGTCTGTTTGAGGATACTGCTGTGTTTGGGTGGATAGAGAAATGGGTAAATGATAAATTAGGCATTGCCAGTCAATCACATTTTCTAAATGTTTTATATCCTAAAAGCTATAAAAGCAATATTCCTTTCTGGCCTTATTGGAGCCATTTCTGGAAGGCAATCACATCTTTTTCCTCGGGGATTTGAGCTGAACTGTGCCTTGGCTTTTTTTTCCCCTTGCCTTTTTTTATCCCCTCCCCTTTCTATTTACTCTCTAGCCTGTTACCAAAGCAGGGTCAGAGCATGCATACAAATAGGGAGGAGGAGTGAACAACAAACAGCCCTGAACCAGTGATGAACAGACAAAAAGTGGCTGCAAACTTCTCATGGCAAAGCCATGGCTGCAATAATCAGGGGCCACATGGAATTTGGGTCAGGCAGCTCCTCTGTTAGTCTTTCCTTTGCTCTAACGTGCATTATTCCACAATTGCATTGATATCAGGGAGATCTGCATCCCAATGCTGTGCATTACCTTGGATGTGCTGAGCCACCCAGCCTGCCTGGGACTCACAGCATCGCACAGTGCTCTTGCAAGAGCCCTTGGAGAGATGCTCGTGGATTAAAGCCCAAATCCCTCTCTGCATCCCACAGGGACCCAGAGCTGCAGCCACAAAGGTGCATTTGCTCCCTAAAGCAGAAGGTGGGTTTTTGCAGTTCATTGGAAAGGGAGGATGAGCAAACTGTCAGAGCCTGGGGATGGAGGGTTGGAATAAACAGGGGATGAATGGAGCGAGGAGCTCAAGCTCGTTAATGAGCTCTCCCAGCAAACCACAGCGACTGCGGAGGGGGAAAGCTCCTCTCGCTGCCAATGACCAGAACAAAAGGCTCTGGGTGAGATGCCAAAGGGGCAGTCCCATTCCTGGGCATCCAGACACCCCCTTAGCATTCAGGAGAGAGGCTGGAAGTCCCAGACCTGGCACAGCTCTGCACCAGCAGCCACATCCCATCACCCAGCTGAGACAGCAGCCCCAGCATCCAGCCATGGGACATTTCCATTGGAATTAGGAGCCCTGTTTCCTCCAGCACCGCTCCGAACTGCTGTTTCGGTTTCTGTCCACTCTATGGGGAAGCAAAAGCACAAGCCAAAATCCCTCCCACTGAAATCTAAAATATTCCTGTTTAGATTTAAGTCTCATTACCATGCTGGGCCCTCCTGTATTATTTCAACTGATTGGAATATGGTGGCAAAGGAATAAGTTCTCCATACAATTTTCTTCCGATCCTATTAGTTGCAATACAATTACAGTGAATACATCAATTCTTCGTCCCAGCAGCTCCTGGAAAGAGCCACCTATTAAAAGCTGGCTTATTAATGGAATTGTACATCCAGGATTAATCGGGCCACGTTGGCCATTTCCATTTCTCACTCCACAAGTGCTTTTGTTTGCTTAATAGGCTGAAGTAACTTGAGAATGACACAACTTAGAGCTTCCCCCATTTGTTCTGCATATCGCCAGCAAATTTAATATCACTTTCCTCGCCGGCGTCTGCCTGGGAGAAAACCTGGCACGTGCTGCCAAGGAAATCCACGCCGCAGGGTGGGGAGGGGTAGAAGGAGCTTTCTGACTTTGGCAGAGACAACAAGGGGAAATTCCTCATTGATCCAAGGCTTAAACCCAAAGGGAAATGGCAACACCAAAAGGGAAATGGCAACACCAAAAACATTTGCCAAAGCCAGCAGGAAGAGAGCCAGGCTACCACTGGAACATCATCCCATGAGCTGTTCCAAAGCTTCCCAATGCCCCAGAGAGCATCACCCCCCACCCAACCTGGTGGTGGGGTCCCCTCCAGCCCTCCCCAGTCCCTGGGAAGCTCCAACCAATCCCAACCACGGGAAGGCAGCCCCATTCCCCAGCATCATCCCTGCAGCTGGAAGCAAGGGCGCTGTTTCCCAGCACAGACATTCCTGTGGCAGCAAAGTCACTGCATGTTGAAGCACGGTAATATAGTATGACTTTTCCCTTTAATGGAATTTTTCTAGCCCACTAGGAAAAAAAAGACTCCATTAGCCATAGTACAAAGGCTCCTACTTATTAGTATTTTAGAACAGCGGCAAAAACATTTCTTGAATCTAATTATTGCTGACAAATATGAAAATTGAAATCAAAGTTAAATTTTCAGCTACAGTGCCTCATTCGGCAGCGGCTCGCCCGCTCCCAACGATTGCATCAACACATTTATTTTGCTGAGCAGGCTCCCAGATTGGGCCCCCCCATTCCCTCCAGCCCACCCCTCCATCTTCGGAGGCATTAACTCTGACATATTCATCTCAGCAGCTGGGGCCACGGAACTAACTTCATGTTTACCAGTTGTACGCAGCCGATGGATCGGAGCGAGGCTTCCAGGGGCTGGAGAAGCAGGGAATAGAGTTTGCTGCCTGAAGAAGAAGGGAATAGAACTTGCTGCTTTATTTTTCCTTTTTTTTTTCTTTTTTTAATTTATTGCTATTTATTTCCAACTTTGCTGTCTCACATCCCCTTCTAACCTGATCTCCAGAAGGGTGATTTTAAATTCCACAAGACAGAGGATGTGGAAGGGAGGGGAGAATGGAGAGAGGGGGGAAATAAGGGAAAAAAAAGCCTTGTCAACATATTTCCTTTCTCCTACCTCCCCCCAACATACTGTAAAAATCAATCCCCTTTGTCATTTTGCTCTGCTTGTGTGAATGTTTAATGGCTGTCGAGGGAGATAATGATTGCTGCTAGGAAATTCATTTCAGATTTGCTATTTATAAAGTACTTGGTGCTCAGGTGGGAAATTAACATAAGGAAGGGGGAAAGGGACCGAATCAGGGAAAAAAAAAGCAACAGAAGAGGAGGGATGAGTTGCTTCAGGGCTGGTTGGAGGGGATGGAGCCCAAAGAGAATGTACATCTGGTCCCAACTCTCCTGGGACAGAGGGAAAAGGGTTGCATGGAGCAAGGACAGCACCACCAGCCCCTTCCCAGCATCCACCCCTGGATGTAAGGACACAGAGCCAGGATTATCCCCCAAGCTCCTGGTGGCTTTTGGAGCCAGCGATGCTCCTCACACACCATCCACCAAAACCCCAAACCACCAGCCCCAGAACCACAAATGGTTTGTGCCCCAACTCCCCCTCCAGCCCCTCATCCCTCTGGATTAACCCCAGAGCTCCTCTGAGTCCCCTCTCCCTGCAAAGCCCATCAACCTGTTGCCACATGTAGGATTTTGGAATCCCGAGGGAATTCCCATCTGTGGTGCAGCCGGATCCCGCAGCACGAACGCTGCCATTCAGTTGCTAATTCCTTGTCTCAGAAGTTGCTTTTCACTTTCTGATTTTTCAATAATAGGCTTGGTATGAATCCCTTAAGCTTCTAAAATAAGCTGAAAACCGCTTTTCCAGCCATTTACATAAACACAAGTGGATCAGAAGGAATAATCATAGTTTATGCATTATTTGGGGGCTTTGGAGATGGTTTCTAATGTGGTGTCAGGTTTTGAAGCCCAAAACATACAATGGGAAGTGTTGACGTGCAGAAAAGCAGCACAAAAAGTAAACAATAAATAATACAGGTTTTTTCCATGTTGTCTTCAACGACAAGGCGGTTTTGGCTCTGCCACTACCCCGGCCTCTAATGGATCATGGATCCTGCTCCTTGCCAGCTTTGTTCCAAAAAGGGCTTCATTAAGAGAGATGTCACTCATCCTAAATCCAAATTCACCTCGTGCCAGCCAGCCCTGCCGCTCTCCTGTGACTTGGCCCACTATCAAAAACCCCAGTGCTGGCTTTGGGAATTGACTTTGGAAAACTAAAAGTCTAACAGAGGCACCCTCTGATCTCTAAATACCATCTGTCCTGTGGAAAGGGAATAAAAGCTAAAAACACCCAAACCAACCCAGGAACGTAGTGCTATTCATCAGATAACTCCTCTAAGAGGAGGGAAAAAAGCCCAAAACACTTAAAAAGAGAGAGAATGTTATGGTATTAATGAACCTTGCCTTGCTCTGAGTGCCTGTCACGCTTCCAGTGAGGCGGGTCAGGTTTGGCTTTCAAACCAGTTCTTTAAATCAAGAATTCCGTTTCTGGTAAAATGGAAACATTAGCAAAGGATCTGTTTTGAAGAAATAACAATACAAAATGGAACAAGGCTGGAGACTCCAGGCTCTTTGATATCGCTGGAATGCGGCCTTCAGAGCTCTTTCTTTTTGTTTGAAATCACTTCACAACTTTGTACATAAAGCTTCGTCGAGCTCCGAAGAAAATTCTTCAAAAATCAATCCTTGCTTTTCCCAGAATTTGCTTTTGCTGGGAATTTGTGATTGTTCTTTTATATTTCGCTTTGGAATTAGAAAAACCTAAAACATTCTGCTTCGTTTCTAATATTACACAATTTCCTGTGGCATTCCCCGCTCCTTAGCAGCTGCTCTCCCACCATGACTCACTGGAGGATGTGAACCAGCCCCATGGGCTGAGGATTTGTGGTTTTCCAAGTTCCTTTCCAAACTAAATCAGGGTTTCCCCATGATAAGCAATGTGCAACAAAAATATCTCATCCCTGGAAGCGCTCAAGGCCAGGCTGGATGGGATTTGGAGCAACCTGGTCTAGTGGAAAGTGTCCCTGCCCATGGCAGGGGGCTGGAAATAGATGATCTTTAAGCTCCTTTCCAACCCAAACCATTCTGGGATCTTTTTCTGTTATTTCCAAGAAAAATCCCTGCTGAACACCCGCTCCCCATCCTTTCTCCAAGCCAGACCCACCAGTGCTCCCACAGCGAGCACTGGGCACGAGCCACAGCTCACCAGGTGGGTAGAGGTGCACCTTCCATGGCCCTTGGTGCTGTGCTGGGACTTTTCCTCCCATCCTCATCATCCCTGTGGGAAGGCAGAGGATGCTGTGCCAGCTTCCAGCAGTGCTTTAAAGGGAATACTCTGACCACCAGGAATTCAGGAGCAGTGGGTGCCCGGAATCCTGACTTCCCCACACAACTGCCACGAAGCATTTCAGAGCCGAGGCTCCTTTTTTTGGCTGCCCTGATTAGTAAGCAAAGCATGTGGGAGGTGGAGGAAGGGAAAGTAGGAGGGGGGGGTGAGAATGCCAAGAACCAACCACTGTCTTTAGTGGGAACAGTCAACAGGACAAGGGGGTCAGGGGGTCAATTAATTTACAACAGCTTTCAGCATTAGACATATTAACTGTTAAGCACATCAAAAATCCATGATATCCTTCTTGGCGGCAGATAACAGAGCCCGGCGAGGCAGCACCTCTGATTTATTATTAACCAGGAGCAGGGTGCGTGCTGGGGAAGGAGGAGGGAGGGAGGGAGAGAGGTGCCCACAGCTCCGGACGTGCTGGGAGCGCGGGGGAGGCGATGCCTGGAGGATGCGCCCTCGGAAGGGCTGGAGGGATTGGGCTGCCCCAAGGGATGCAGTGGCAAAGAGGCCACTCTTTGTAATCCTGTTTTGTTCACAGAATCCCAGAATGGTTTGGGTTGGGAAGGGAACGTAAAGATCACCCAGTTGTACCCCCTGCCATGGGAAGGGACACCTTTCACTATCCCAGGTTGCTCCAAGCTCTGTCCAACCTGGTCTTGGACATTTCCAGGGATAGGGCAGCCAGAGCTTCTCTGGGCACCCTGTGCCAGGGCCTCACAGGGAAGAATTTCTTCCCAATATCCCATCTAACCCTATTCTTTGGCTGTGGGAAGCCATTCCCTGTGTTCTATCACTCCAGACCCTTGTCCAAAGTCCCTTTTCAGCTCTCTTAGAGTCCCTTTAGGCACTGGAAGGAGCTCCAAGGTTTTCCCAGAGCTTTCCCATCTCCAGGCTGACCAACCCCAGCTCTCTCAGCCTGCTTTTTGCCTATAAAAGCTGCTAAAGGCATGAAATCCCCAGTGCCAAGGTGCAGGCAATGAGAGCAGCACGGCTTGAATGTCCACCACAAAATCCCAAAATCTGGCACCTTGCTCATTTGGGCTCCTGTTTGAAACCAAGAGCTCAACTCCAAGTCCAAGTTGCAGCTCCAAGCCTTTGTCATGAACATCAGAGATGGATCAGGTTTGGTCCCACTGAGTCTGATGGGAGACTTGTCACTGCCCATCAAAGGAGAATGGCCAGCAATGCTTAAAAAATCCAAATTCCCCTCCTTAAAGCTCTTCTCCCTTCAACTGGAGAACAAGCAGGGAAAATTTTGGCCTTCCTTGCCACTACTGAAGTTTGGGAAGCAGAGACAAACACAAATGAGGGTCTTTTTCTGATCCCCACGGTAAATAGCTACTCCTCACGTGGTGTTTCACAGGCTGCTGAGGACAGCTGGAGTCCACCTCTGCTTCTGACTGGAGCTGCCTGGGACACAGATCTGTCCCCCTCCACTCCATCCTGGTTTATCAGAGAAAACAGCAAGCCCTGCTTGCTAACCTGACCTGGATCTGTCAACTGACCAATTTTTCCCCATATGGAAGAAATAAAATGGGGGGGGTTAAGTCACAATATGGGTATTTTTAAGTGGAAACTGCAAGAAAAATACACAAAACAGACACTTCCAATATTGAATGCACTCGTCTCAGGCGTAAGTGGAAGGAAGACAGAAAAACTGAGAGCTAGGGTTATTATGTTGGTCAAAATGCCTATGTGGATAAAGGAAAAGTAGTTTTTGTCAAACGCAAGGGTATCCCAAAACTGCTTGCAGCCTCCAGAGCATCCAGCACCAGTCTTGGACAGAGGGATGGTTCCTAGGATGGTTCAGAAGTCTCATTTTTCCAGAGGAGGTTTCTTCCAAGCTCCCACCTCCCACCTGGTCCCCTCTTTTTATCAAACTGATATTTATCTCCTCTTGTCTGGTCAGTGAGGCCCACCCCAAATGTGGGAAAGGGACAATAGTCCCACACCACCTTGGACTTCCACAGAATCCCAGAATCCATCACCTTGCTCATTTGGGCCCCTGTTTGAAACCAAGAGCTCAACTCCAAGTCCAATTGCAGCCCCAAGCCTTTTCCATGACCATCTGGGATGGATTTCCTGCCTCCTCACAGTGGATGACCACAGGCACCTTGGTCACGTGTGTTTTATGGCCAGTAAAGAACTGCAGGGCCTGAAATGGGTGTCAGCCCTTAGGGGCCCTCACACATCTCTAGTCCCCACCTGGGGGTCCTAAACCTGTTGTAGCTACCACACAAAGCAACTCCAGCACGTGCTCTCATGCTGTAAGGTAACTCACCACACACAATGGAATTTTGATTTCATTTTGATTTCATTTTGATTTCATTTTGATGCTTGCACTTTTGATCTCCATCTCTTGTGATGGAGATCTCTCCATATCCACAGCGCAGAGCAGCTACAACAGCTTTACTCCTCGCTGCATCCTGCCAACCCACTGCTGTGTCTCAGTGCAGGGATGCTCCTGGGGAAGCAGCAGCAATCCACACATGGAAACCCCCCCTGCAACTCCACCACCCAACCCAAAATTCCAGTGCCACCCTGGGCTCCATCCCGGAGTTCTGCACGACTCAATCTGCTTTGCAAAGCTCTGCTCAGGTTCCTGTTGGCTCCACTGCATCTTAAAACCGAGCCAATTAGTCCCACGTGGTGGCCTGGTTTCCAGAGGTGCTGGTAGCTCCTCCCAGCCCCGGTCAGAATCAACAGGAGTGACGGATGTTCAGCCACGCTCCGAATCCAGCCACTCAGCAACCACACTGCATTCCCCTCCTTTTATGTACTGCATATAACTGGGTTATCTAATCATGTAGGTATTGATTATTACTGTTATTACCTATTAAATAGCTATTTTCTGCTGTTGGGGTGAATATCACATTTTATTGACCCGCACAATAACTATTAACCACATCTAATATTTTTCCCGAGGAACAATAAATCCGGGGATTCACAAAAAGATGTCGATAAACGTAATTTTTCTTACACACATTCATTAGTGCAATTACCTCCTGCACAAACTGCCAGAAGGTTTCCCCTCCCGCCTCCACTGCCAGAAAGTCTTCCTGGGATGTGCAGCCCCAGCCCAGATTCCAAATCCTGCCCTTCCTGAGGGGAGCACCCAGCCTCTCCTCCCTGTGGATGTGTCTCTGAGTCAGATCCAGCCTTTCCATCACACAGCAGCACAGCCTGTCTCAGTTTGGGAATTATCTGCATCCCAGCCACATCGACTGAGCGAATAATTCTCTTGGATGAGGAACACTCCGTGCAGGATGTTGACATATGCTATTATTTTACATACCTATTTCAGCTTGTATGCTTATTAGAATAAGGTCTTTATGCTAATTTGTAAATCAAATTCCCATAATTCTTGGCTTACTGATGCTAAAGGCCCAGCTAAATCTTCTATGACCTTTTAGCCTGGTTAATCCTTTTACGCGTGGCTGAGGGAAGAGTTTTCTTGTCTCTTCCACTCCCGAGTGCTGGGGTGGGATTTTTGCCTCTCCCTTAGGAAGCCCAGGTGGGCTGTGAGTCGGGGACACTGGGCACAAGGGAGGCCACCCCTCTGCTTTGAACCAGGGAAAGAGGGAAGAGAAACGCTGCTGCCGGGTCCCTGTGTAAGGATATTTTGGATTTTCACTGCTGCTATTTAAAAATCCCACAGAAGACACAGAGCAAACACAATGAGAGCTGTGTTGCCAAATAACCACTCACTTCCCGATGCCCGGGGCTATCCCAGCCCTCTGCAGCCTCCCCTCTTTCCATCTCTTCTCCCAAGTTGTGGCTGGACCTTTGCTGGCTCCATCCTTCCCAGGAGCCGAGGCAATGGACAGCTCCACCTCCTTCCCAAGGGGATGCAGAATCCAAGCAAGTGCCCCAGCCTCTCTCCAGGACCATCACCCAACAGCTCCCGTTGTGTCCAACCATGCTGGACATTCCAAGGCTCCTTCCTGATGGACACAACCCTCAACAGCTCCCATTTGAGGGCCACGATTCCACAAATCCACCAGCAAAGCCACAAAACTCGGAGGACCCAGAGATGTTTGCACAAATGCAGGTGGTCAAACACTTCTGAACTACCCCGCTTCACGCTCCACTTTCCTTTCAAGTACACTCACAAATCACTTTCCTCATTGTTTGCTTGGCTGGAAATGGGGAAATGACCTGGAGGATGGATGCACTGCTGCAGAGGGCAGCACACATCTCCGGAGATATCTGGAGGAGATTTGTGCAAAACACAGATTTCCTGCAGGACAATAATTTTCACATTTTCAAACACAAGCCAGCTCCACTTCTGGACACCAAATGAGGGAGAAAACTTACAAATTCCCAAAAATACTGGATTATCAGAAGAATTCATGAAGCAGAGGCACATTACCACTGACTTTCAGCACTGCATACAAACCTAAATATTACCTCGGGGTTGAATGAACCCAAATTTCTCAAAACTCTCTTAAAAAGTTTGTGCTAAAATACAAAATTATTTTTGCAGGGCGTGTTTGTTTTGTTTTTAATGACAAATACAATTACAGAAGAAAAACTCCCAAGGGGACTCCATCCCTCCAACAATGCAGCAACTCCCAGCCCAAAAAAGGCCCCAGCTTTTTGCTGCTGAAGGCTGCCCTGTGCAATATTTCACCCAGTTCCCCACAGCGCTGCCCTGGGTCCTCCCCAGCCCATGGAGAAATGTGTCTCCCTGCTTTTCCTCTCTCCAGGAGTGACCCAGGGACTTCTGGCACCCGCAGCAGATTCCAGCAGGGCAGGGAATTGGGGGGGTTTGGGATGAGGGAGGCATTCCTCCTCACTGCTCAGTTGCCCATGAGAACTATAAAAGTAATAAAAAAAGAAATAAAAAAGCCAACTATTTTTTGATCTGGAAGCTTTGATAGGTGGCAGTGAGAGGAAGCAGGAGAGATGACCAGAGGCATGGAATAAGACTGCAAGGAAGCCAAGTCAGGAGCCCCAAAGCAAGCATTAAAGAATAATAAAATAATGAAATAATGAAATAATAAAATAAATGAAGCACAAACTCTGCACAGGAGAAGGGAGGAAGGAAAGGGGCAGCCTCACCCCCTCCCCTGGGAAGCCCCAGCCCTTCACACCCCACCTGGGCTCCCTGCAGAGGTGGCAGCCAAGGGGGCCGGGGCTCCCATCCCCAGGGAAGCCCCCGGGATGCAGGAATGCCAGCACGCCCAGCAGCACGAGCAGGAAGCAGCAGCCCTGGGAGAAGGAGAGAGCCTGAGGAGGGAGAGCGGGAGGAAGGCGAGGGGAGCGATGCCTCGGCGTGTGCTGTGCATGTTAAGCAGCCTGTGCCGGTCGATACGGCACGGGGGGCTCTCCCTCCGCAGGAGCGGGCCCGGGCTGCGCAGGAGACAGAAGTTTGTGGTGGGAGATATCCAGTCACCATCTCTGCCCACACCGCAGCCCCCCGCCCCACACGGGCTGGGCTTCCAGAGCCCACCCGAGTCCTGCTGCAGCGCACCTCGGCAGGCGGGGGGACCAGGCAGGGCTGATCTGGGCATTCCCAGCCCTCGGTGGGCACCTCGGAGGTAGCTGGATCCGGCTGTGGAGAAGGAGGTGCATTCCCCCCCGCGGGGTGCCTCCATCCTTAGGAGAACCTACATCCCCCCGCCGAGGGATGCCTGCATCCCCCCGGGTGCATCCTCTCCTCCGAGGAATACTTGCGTCGCCCCCGGGGGTGCATCCACGCTCCGAACAGTGCCTGCATCCCCTCCCGGGAGTGCCTCCATCTCCCCAGAAGTGCCCGCATCCCGCCCCGGAGCCGCGGGTCCCAGCCGCCCCCCGCGCTCGGCGCAGCCTCCCCCGGCGCATCCCCCGGCGCATCCCCAGCTCCGGCGGCGGCCCGGGGCAGGATGCGGCTCCATCCTCTCCTCCCATAGAGGAAACCCCGCTCCCACAGCCCCTCCAGATGGCTGCGAGGAGCCTAACGCGAGCTGACAGGCTCGGCGCTCCCGGCCAGATGGGGCTGGCTCCTGCCGCCTCTTCCCCCCTCCTTTTCCCATCGCTTTTTGCTCTTTTTTTCCCCCTTGCACAGCCCCCCCTCCCCTCCAAGCACCATCCCCCGGGTGAGGGGGAGGCAGCCGTGCTTATCCGGGACAGACTGGGGAAGGACTTCCCAACTCCCAGCCCGGCGGGAGCGGGGCTGCACCGAGTTTTTCGGACGACCTTGCTGGAAAAGCAAAGGCGTGGGGGGAGCACAGAGGAGCCCCGACCCCTCCCGGCCCCCAGCCTGTTGGATCACTGATCCTGCAAGAATTATGTTGGGATGCCAGAGTCCTTCTGCACCCGCAAAAATAATCAGGACGCCATGGGAGAAGTGTCCCCCCCCGCCAGCCCGGTGCACCGGGAATTCCTGCGCCGTGCCCGCATCCGCACCCCCCGCAACTTCACAGCGGGCTGGGGACCCTTTCCCAGCTCTGGCCCCGCTCTGGGGGGATCCTCGTCCCCACTCTGGGGGGATTCTCACCCCCCAGCCCCCTTGGAGGGTTCTGCCGTGGGACCGCGCATCCTCCGCCCGCCCGGGCTGCATCCCCCGCGGCATTCCCTACCTTGGGAGAGGAGGAGCGCGGCCATCCCGGCGAAGATCACCCAAGAGACGGGGTGGTGCATTTTGGCCTGGGCCATGTTTTCCTCCTCCTTCCCCACCCACTGCCGGGCGGGGAAAGGTTTAAAATCCA
>VZRZ01008706.1:244504-291009 GCA_013398175.1 Climacteris rufus | reverse complement strand
TGGGCAACCACATCCCCCTAAATTCCCCCAGCATCTCCATCCCCCCACACTTCCCCTGTAGCATCTGCACCCCTGCTCCAGCATCCGCACCCCCCTACAGCATCCCTGCAATCTCCCCATAGCCCTTCCCTGCTGGGAAAGGGGGGTGAATCCCTCCTGCAGTGGCTGCAGCAATGCTGTGCCTCAGTTTCCCCACCTGGGCTTTGGTGGGAAGGATTCACACACTCATATCCCCTGTGTCCCACCCACCAGGTCCAAAAGTAAGAGGGGCACCTGCTTTTGGGGGCCTGATTCCTTCAGGAGAGCCCCAGCAAGCCTCTTCCCCTTATACACCTAATCCCTTGTGGAAATTGCTCTAAGAGCAAATTTTTCAGGATTAACTCTTCAGTTTGGAGCAAAAAATCTGCTTTTAGTCCAGATTAAGGTGGGGGTTTTCCATGCTGTAGCCACACTCATCTGATTCCTCACACCAAGCCCAGCTCCTGCTCTGAGCAGCATCTGGGCCACTTGGACCCAGTTTAGGACTGAACACGCTCCCGTTACTTCAACTCCTTGCACTTTGCCAACTACTGGTCCATATTTCACAACACCAGAAGTAAAACAGACTTTTCTCCAACTCAGGATTCCCAAACCAAACACATCTGTCCACACCACAACCCAACGTCATGAGCATGACACCCACATGCCCACAGAGAAAAGGTCCTTGAGAACAAAATCTTAAATTATTTCCATCCTTTATCCAATAAAAAGAATATTTAAGGCTCTGAAGCCCAAGACTCCCCTTTGACACAACCTAAATAAAAAATATTAAATATTAAATATTATTTTCATAAGTGATAAGGATGTCTCATTTCATTGCTCGAGGTGACTCACAGCCCCTTCAAACAACATTATAGCCAGAAAAAAAATGACAAAGAGGCAGAAAAAAATTAAAAGATATCTTGGCTTTTTGTATTTATGCCTCCTCAGAGGCTTCCAAAAATCTGAGCTGTTCACTTTGCAATTCAGAAGAAGACTTGGCTGCAAACTCTTGGAATTCCAGCTGTGTTTCTCTCTCTATTGCCCAGAGAGACTCTCAGAGTCAGATGCAGGCCAGTCCTTCTGCTGCAGGAAGGTGACAAACACAGAGCAGGTCCCTCTCCTCCAGCCCCACCAGCAGATCTGACAATGATTCAGATGTCAAACGTTGGGAGGGATTGGCAGCTCCAGCTGGGTGTTCCCAACAGCCCTGGTTGATGCCTGCACATCCCTGCCACCGGCCAGCCAAGGGGTCACGCTGTCCCCAGCCGTGGAGAAGACTCATTTCACACATCCTTGGGTGCTCCCCAACACTTCACTGCTGTTCACCTTGAATTCCCATGGGGTCTTGCCGGAACAGTGGCTGGTGTAAAGCTGCAGAGAGCTTTTAGCTCTCCTTCCTTGTCCCCTCCCAAGGCTTGGTTCAATCCACACACCTGAAGGGGGTCTGATGGATCCAGAGCTCTCCACCACCGCTTCCTGGTACCACCAGGAGCATCCCACACCCTCCCACACCCTCCAGAGCTCCTCTCCACCACTTCCTGGTACCACCAGGAGCATCCCACACCCTGCCAGTGCCTCCACCACCTCCCAGCTCGTTAGGACAGGAAGAGCTAACGAGCAGGGTAGCACTAATGACCCAGTCCATGGTGCAGCAGGACACTTCTTAGGAAGCAACTACAGGATTTGTGGTATTTAATCTTGCCCTATCCACCTCATGGTGTCAGGGCTTGGGGTGTTCCTCCAGCACAAACCCATCGCTGCCCCAGTGGCCTCCAGCTGATGGAGAAACCCTTGGGAAGGGGGAAGGATTCTGAATTCCATCCCATCTCCACCTCTCCCCCATCTCCATCAGCATCAATTTCCTACAATGAGGTGCCACACAGCAATTTTTACCACCCTTGGCAACGCCCCTGCCTTTGACCCCGGCTTGCCGAGCCAGCGACCGTGCTTGGAGCAGCTGGAAGTGGTCGATTAGGTTAGTTTGGTTTATTACCAACACATTAGGCTTTAAAAAACACAACTTCCCTGCTTATTTGTCTAAGCAGGGAGAGCAGCTTCTAAGCCAGCCCTACGCAGTGGCTGCTCTTCCTACAGATTTGCTCCATGCATTATTAATCCACACAGCGCTCGTTCCGAGCACGGATATTTACCCGATGCACCAGAACAGCTCTTAAGGAGCCTTTGGCTTGTGGCTTTGTGGAACATCAACTTTTCATGTTGAACAGCAGGTGATGTTCAACAGAATGCCTCGCAATAAATGCCTAATATCTCCATTACACTCGTCCATATCTCTGTGCCGGGCTGATAGCAACATGCAGATAGCAGGGCTGCACTCCTGCGATAGGGATGGGGGGAACAAGTTATTCATTGGAAATCTTATATAAATATATATTCATACCTGGTGTTAACCAGGAATACCATCGCTCCATGCATATCAAGCTGCAGAAGGCCCCTTCCGGCAGAAATTCCTGCAGAATCTATATGAAATTCAATTTTTTTCCTGCCCCTAAATCTGAATAAAAGCCCAAAACACAACACCTTGGCTAAAAGTCTGCAGGGGAAAAAAAAAGTGACGTGCTGCTTTGCAAGGAAACCTCTCGCTGGCTCTAAAAGGAGCGCTGTGACCTTGCTGAACAGCACTGCATAATTTTTAATAGACATTTTTTGCTGGAACTGACATACTCCCAGGCGTGGTTTTATTCCACTAACATTTTTTTCCAGAGGGAAATGCCATGTTTCATCGGATTTTTTTCATCATCCCTCCATATACATCCCTATAATTACTGTATGCATTACAATAGCATTGGCATCTCTTTGATAAGATTCCACTCCACTCCATGTGTACACTCGGTAAAAACAGTCCCTCCCTTGAGCTCTTCAAGTCAAAATAGAGAAAGCAGAGGAAGGTGTTGAGACAAGAGCAAATTACTTCTCATTTTCAGGCTGGAAAAATAAGACTTGGGAAGGCTAAGCCACTCCATCAGGCCAGGGAGGGAATTTCCAGCCGTGTCAAGAACCAAACCAAAATCTCCCAGATTTTAAGGGCTGCAGGGCTCACCTGCTTCCCATTGCAGGTGAAATTACTGAATTTGTAATTACTGAAGTGATTTCTGCTCCTGGATCACCACTGCAAGGGGAGAGTTAAGGCAACGCTCCCATCGCTCTGCCAAAAATACCGATTTTTTCGAATTACGTTCCAAACGAGCCTTTTTCTTGACGAGGGGGAGAATTTGTAAAGCTGAACGCATACCCTGGCCCACGTGTGCACACAAAGACATTCCAGCACCCCCGAGCCCTGGCAGGCACGGGGCACACGGAGCCAGACAGAGGCGTGCCCACGGGTGCCCGGCTCTGCTCCTTTAATTACACCTCCCACGGGTGAGAAAGATAAGCCCAAACGGAGCAGCTGCATGAAGGGAGGAAGCCTATAAGTTATTCATAAGTTCAGGCTCAAGCTCCTCTCCTGCTTTCACTCCATGACACCTTCAAAACATATTATTCATCTATTTTTTCCTCCTCTGGGAAGAGAGATGGTAATTGTAGTAAATATATCACTGCCAAGTCATCCTCGCAGCCTCCGAGCCCGCACGGCGCTTGGGGTAGGGATCTGAGGCAGCAGATTTGGGATGCCTGGGATCCGTGAAGGACATCCTCACGCTGCCGTGGGCAGCAGAGCACGGGGGGAAAGCCTCCACCCACCCCCAGGGCTTTTGGGTGGCAAAAACCAAACCCTGCCACTCCCATCGCCTCCACCAACCCGTCCTTTGGGATGAAAACCCCACCGTGCCCACTGAGCACCTGCAAAGAGCAAGTTGTTCCTAAGACTTTTCCACATCCACATCGAGCCCAGCAGAGCTCAGACTGGGACACCAACTCCCTCAGGATGCTGCACCCCATTCTCATCCCATCCTGGTGGCGTTTGGGCCGATTTTGGGCTCCGTTTCTGGCTCGCAAATAAAAAAAAATCCACTCTCACCAACATCCCTGTCTGCAGAGAGCCTTTGGAAACAAGAGCCACAGCTCAGAGGTTTTGTTTGCCCTCTCAAGGCTGTTCCAGACAGAATAATGCTCCTGCCAAGTGAAGCAGCTCTCCTTGAGCTCGAGAGGTTAGTTTTTCTGAATGCAGCGACACGGATCCTCGTCTCGGCCCCATAGCACAGAGGATTTGTTGTATTCCAGTGCAAAAATAACCCTGAAAGCAACATCTATGGTCACACCAGGGAGGGGAGGGCTCCGGCATCGGCGCAAGGCGCCTGGGAGGAGAGAGAGACACGGGGCATGGATTTTATTTGTCCTCGATTCCCAGGGAGGTCATTTACTGCAGTGCCCCTGGCACTTCCCCAGCCCTTTCTAGCACATTTGATTCTTGTGAGTTTTCTTAATCTCATCTCCTTCATTGGTTATTGCTCTTTCAGTGCTGAACTCAGCAAGATGGCTTGTGTTTAGAGAAAGATTAGAGCTGAGTACATTAAACACGGTAATGCCATGTGCTGTAGGGCACCGGGTCAGCGTCCCAGCTCTGAGCCCCCACAGCACCTGCCCACATCCCCTGCCTTTGGCTGCCTTTTGGAAAGCATCCCCTGCTTTCAGTGCCCCTGCAATGCCTCTTGTGTCCCAGCACCTTGCAAGGAACCCTTTGGAGGTGGAAACCCTGGCAGCTCCAGCTGGGCACACCTTGTTTCCCGTTCAGATGGAAGCTGGAGTTGGGCTTGATGGGATCACCCCGCCCAGCTCGGGATGTTCTGTGACTATGGTGGCAAAATAAATGCTGAGGAACAATGTGATTTTCACAGCAGAAGAAGCAGAAAGAAAGGGTGGATGGAGAAGGGTCTGGGTCAGCCAGGCAAAGTGCCCACCCGGACACAAGAGCCACCCAGCTCTGGGGTACAACTTCCCAGCCTGGTTTGATTCCCAAGTCTCTCAAAGCTGCAAGCTCTGGGGGAGCAGTGACCTGCATCCCTGCAGGAAGGGAATGCCCTTATCCAGTGCACAAGGACAGGGCACCTCTATTCCCTAGGGAAATTTTGTTCCCTAGGAAATTCCGTTCTCTGGGTAAAATTCCCAATTTCAAGCAACACAGAAGCAAAACAAGGTGGTAAGAGACTCTGGAGAGGTGCTCAGTGCCCATGCTCTGCTTGGTCCCACTATTCCCTTAATTCATTCCTTTCCCCAAACAAACCAGTTTTCTTCATATTCCAAAGATATTGCAGGGATGCTTTCCAGCACCCAGCACGTGCTGCCGCCAGTCCCCATCCCAGCCGGACTCTTATCGTGGCTCACCACCTCCCCTCCCCGTTTTCCAGTTGATTAAAAGTCTGTTTACCTACGGATTACAAGGAGGCAACAAGTCCACGTGGGAAGAGGCACCGTTGCATGGGCAAAGACTCTGCAAACAGATGGCTCGAGGAGATAGGGGATGTTTGCTGCCTCGTGCGTGCTGCTGGGCTTGAGGGTGACACAGCCCTGGCACTTCTCTACCTTCCTTTTCCTTTTTTTCCCCTCCTCAAGCTCCCTACCACCCTCTCCAGGACTTGGAGAGTGAAGACAGACACAGCCTCCTGTCCAAGTCTGTCCTGGAAGGTGTTGCAAGATACACTCGCCCTCAGATTTCTGCATTTCTAACCATCTCTTCTAATCTGATAATGGGATATAAAATTTTTTGGAGGAAAACTCCTGCACAGCTCTTTTTCAGCTCTTCTGAAGGTCGAGGTCACAGTGAGATGGCTCAGCACACCAGTTTGGCTTGTGGCAACATAGAAACCTGCAGCCACCTTGACATCCCAAGCGATCCCACCTTGAGAGAGCTCTTTGGGAGCTGGGAACAGACACAAACCCAGCAGATGCTGTTTATTGATGGAATTCTCAATGCTAGAAGGTGCAGCTGTGGCAACACCTTTGCTGCAGGGCTCAAACCCACCCTACTTTGGAGTGACACCTCCAAATCCAGTCCAGCCTCCCATCACCAGTCGGCCCTGGGCAGGTCTCAAACACCAAATTTTTTGTACTCCAGATGAAGGGAAAAATAAACATGCCCGTTACCAAACACTGTCTGTGATGGAAGTGCCATTTGAGACCCTGCAGACTGTCTAGGGATTTTTTCCCATCTAATTCACATCTCCCACTCTCCATCTGCCAAAAGAGAAAGCCAGGTAAACCAGCCCTGGAAGGAACAGGATTCATTTTCCCCATATAATCCTCATTTGCAATTTTAGCTTCTCCCCCTCATCCTGCCACCCCAGACTAATAGCATTCCCCACATCCTCCTCCTCCTTCTCCCCCATCCCAAGCTTTAAAAGCCCGTGGTGTTATACAGCAGGCTCAAAGCACGTTCAAGATTAGTCCTGCAACCTGCCTGGCACAGTCGGAATATTGAACGTGGTAGGAAAAAAAAGAGAAAAGGGGGGAAAAAAAGGGAAGAAAAAAAAAGAAAAAGAAAGAGCCAGCTCTTGTCAGGAGTGTGGTAGTACAAGGAAGTAATTTTTCTCTCCCCATTTCAGTTGGACGTTGCTGTTTATGTCCGCTGCATCCTTTCTTCTCCGCCGTGCAGCTGTAGCATTGGAAAATTGGAGAGGGGAGGCACGGGGGGGAAGGCAATAGCAATTGAAATTGGATCCTATTGAATTTTCAATAGGGCACAAAAATGTATACATATTTCAGCGTGCCATTGCATGGATGTGTAAGTCAACGGCGGAATCTGTGAATAGTTGGTTTGGAATAATTACAGCGGGGGAAAATCATTGGAATAATGAGCAGTTGCTCCCAGAATATTCAGGAAAATAAAATGCCGACTTCTGTTTATTAAACAGGGCTTTATTTCCAGTTTAGGGTGTTTGGGGTGGAATTGTGGCGAACACACAGCATCACTGAATGACTGGGAAAACCTGGGATCACTGTTGCTGGTCAAGCTGCCTTGTTCATTCCCTCCATTCTTTCCATCTTTCTTGTGGTTTCCTTCCTTCTTCCCTTCCCTTTCACCGGCAGCAGCCTCTGGGAGGGGCTGTCAGGCAGCTCTGATGTCACAGGAGGAAGAAAGATGGTCCCTGCCCTCAGTTCTCCCCATGGACACCACGGGATGCCAGCACTGGAGCAGAGCAGCCGATGGGAACAAGAGACAGACAGGTGGGATGGCTCTGGGAGAGCCAGAAACCAGAGGATCTCCCTTTAGCAGCTGAAATTTTCGACAGCTTTGAAGTTTTTTGGGTTGGTTTTTATTCCCACCAATATCCTTGGAATGATGCAGCACAGCCCACCTGCACCCCCACGCCTCCAACACTGCCTGGCACACACTTAATTTCTGTGTCTTTTAATAAAAACATAGAAAAAGGCTCTGCAGCACAGGAGAGAGCCCGAGCACAACTACCAGGTTTGAAAAATCCACTTGAAAAATTAACAGGAAGAGCACACAATCCTTATATAAAAACCAGGTAGATTTTGAAAACCTGTATTTAGGGAGAAATATTAATTTGTCACCTACCAGACGTTTTCTGACAAAGTTCTCAGCTTTGTGAAATGGAAAATAATAGATCAAAAAGCCGTGGAAGCCTCGGAAATGCAGAACCCACAGCCTGCTGGGGATTGTTCCTGCTGTCCCCTCATCCAAGAGGGGATTTGAATGAGGATGTTGCATTTGGATCCTGATGGAGCGCAGAGGGAAGCAAAAAAAGGGGCAGGAGGAAACTGGGGGAGGGAGATGGGGAGCATTAAGTCCATATCATTCTCTCCTCTTTCTAACTCTTCCCCTGTGCATACTCCCGGCACTGGGATCGAGTGAGGAAGGAGAGATGAAGTTTTAAGGAGATGGAAGTGCCTGTGTGTATATGCACACGATTTAGACATCTCAAAAGATTTCACACTGTATTTCACATAATTCACATTTCTAAGCTTCTCCCTTTGCAATGCAGGAGGTGAGCATAAATGAGACAGGTCAAAAGCCTTATAAGCTTTGAAACATCTCCAAGTTTTCAGAATCACATTTAAAATCTTCCAGTTCTGGATGGAACAGGACTACCTAATGGCAGGGAGATGAAACCACGCTCCCACAAACTCACTGTGCGGGCACCTGGCACCTCACAGACACAGGATAAACCACCCTCAGTGCTCTGACAAGTGATTTATGCCCTTCAGGCACACATCATCTTGCAATCAAAAAACACAAAACCTTGGAGAAAACCAAAAGCAAAAATAAGGTACCTCAGAGGTGTCTTCTGCTTGAGGTGATGCAGCACCCAGCACGGCCAGGAGGGTTGGTGTGGTTTCAAACCAGCCTGATCCTGCCTGCAATGAGAAGAGGATGCTCATCCCACACAAAATGCAGAGAATTTTCCTGTTTCTCGCTATTGTAGTCATTGGGGGAACCAATAAAACAATTTTGAACAATTTTTTTTATGAACATAACAAAGCATCCTAAGGATTCACACAGAAACCTTCCCTTTTGCACAGAGTCCAGAGCTGGGAAACGCAAGAAGCTCCACAGCAATTTGGGGGCTGTTTGTTTTTGGGATAACACTGTCCTCAAGCATCTGAGCACCCTCAGCTCACACCAGGATTTGCACACAGGGATGCAGGAGAAGTGCCTGGCTTAAGACATGAACAGAGCAGTGGATTCTGGCTGTGCCCCTGTAAAAACAGGGGGCCAGACCAATTAGAGCCTTTGGGAAAAAAACACAGACTGCCTATTAAATGTATAGACTGCAAAACAACAGATTATTGAGAGCTCTGCCACATCCCTCCATCCTAGCTTGCAATATCTCTTCACACTCTGCAAGTCACTGGCCTCTGTTTCTCTGCACCACCTCTGCTCTGCAGTAAAGCCAACTTCCAGCATTGAGAGAAAAAATAAAAAACCTAAAAAAAACCCCACAACAAAGCAAGGATCCAACACAATAAAAATAAATTAAAACCCCTAGAGGACACTGAGGAGAGTTGTGGCTTCTTTTACTGCATTTTCCAAGGTGCTGTTTAAACACAGACAGGGGAAGGTGCATAAATACATCAGCTCAGCCCTCTGGCCTGCAGAAGCGTTGGCAGAGCACAAAGAGCACTGGGAGCTGGGATAATTATACCTCTGCCTCCCTGCAGCCTCAGCCACTGCCTGGGATCTGCTCCCAAACACTCACCCAGCCCCACACCGCGGCATCTCAGCACTGACCTGCCCCATGCTGCAGAGGGAGGGGTGAGAAATAACCGGGCAAGATGATATCAAATTGGCTTCCCAAATCATCTGCTGCTGTGGAAAACAGGGTTAAAATGGAGTAATCCTGGCCCTCGTGGCTCCAAGGTGGGGGTTTGCATCCTGTTCCAAGCCTTCCTGCCATGGGCAGGGACATCTCCCACTGTCCCAGGTTGCTCAGAGCCACATCCAACCTTGAGCACTTCCAGGGATGGGGCAGCCACAGCTTTTCCAGGAAATCTGTGCCAGGGCTCTCCCACCCTCACAGGGAAGAATTTCTTCCTAATATCCCATCTAACACTGCCCTCTGGCAGTGGGAAGCCATTCCCTGTGTCCTGTTTCTCCAGACCCATGTCTGAAGTTCCTCTCCAGCTCTCCTGGAGCCCCTTTAGGCACTGGAAGGAGCAGCATAGAATCCCAGAACGGTTTGGGTTGGAAGGGACCTTAAACTCCTCCCATTCACCCCTTGCCATGGGCAGGGACATCTCCCACTAGACAAAGTTCCTCAGAGCCACATCCAACCTGGCCTTGGACACTTCCAGCGATGGGACAGCCACAGCTTCTCTGGGAAACCTGTGCCAGGGCTTCACCATCCTCACAGGGAAGAATTCTTTCCCAATATCCCATCTAACCCTGTTCCCTGTCAGCCCAAACCCATTCCCCCTTCTCCAGTCTCCCCATCTGGATGGTCCTGGGGAATCACCGTACCCACAGCACAAGGAGTTTGGGCAAGGCTTGCTCCTGTCCTCCAGATAAGCCTGATGGAAAGGGATGCTTGGAAATTCCTGGCACACACTGCAGCAGCACTGGGGGAGGATAACCCAGGGCTGCCCTGATGCTGCCCACGACCGCAGCCTCCCTCCCTCCCTGATGCCTCCTAATGCGATAACACTCAGCATAATAAATATTGTTAAAAGCAAAAGTCTCTCTGGAGACTTCGGGTCTCGGGCGCAGGTGTTCAGGCTGTGGTAATTGGGTGAGTCATTCATTAAAGGAAATGCAATTTAAAATCTATTACATTCTTTAAAACACAAAGCTTTTGGTTTGTCCCACCCATTTCTGGCCCAAGCCCAGCAGTAACCAGGTCTCTCCACTCTTTCTGCAGTGGAGCAGCACGACACAGACCTTACCCTCTCCCATCCCCTGAATCCTGTTGGCTTGCCCTTAGTTTTGCAAAGCTCTTGTAATTTCTTTTACAATTCTCATTAAATAACCGAAAAAGGGGAAGTTGGACAAACCTGGAAGGTAAAAGAGGATACACCACCCCGATCTATAAGATAAATTGGATGATAAAACACAGCTCAGCTGAAGGACACTGAGAAACTCTTTAGTGTGGTGGGGGCAGAGAAGGGAGTTTGATCAAAGAAAATGCCAAGTGATTTCTCCCAGCAGGGAAAGACACTGCAATAACCAACAACCAAAAAGTTAAAGACAGACAAATTAAATACAGCACAAATGTTTAGCAGAGAAGGTGATTAACCTTTAAAAGCCACTACCAATGGCAGCCCTGGATTCAGCATCTCCCGAGATCCTTAAATCAACCCTGAACACCTTTTGGGAAGATTTATGTTCGACAAACACCAAATCCAAGGCTCAGGAAAGAGGTATCTAATGACTTTCCAGGGCCTGTTTATGTGATCTAAAAGTCCCTTCTGGCCCTAAATTCATTGCACCATTGCAGCTGATCCTCAATTGATCTTGGGAAGCAAAATCCTGTCTGGCCGACCCTGAAATCAAGGCTCAAAGTCGGTCACTGAAGTTACCACAGTCTCCTGAAATCCAAGCTAAATCAAACAATATGAAATGGGGGAAAGGTTCAATCAAATCTTCTCCCTCTTTGCCATATCCTCCTGCCCAGTTGCAGGTGACTTTTGGGGAGAATAAAGCACAAAAGGGTGGCTGGAGAGATTACTCTTGAGAATAGTTGAGAATATATTGAATTTTAGAATATAAAGATTGAAAATAACCTTAATAATAACAATAATAAGAATAGAATAAGCTTCTAGATCCAATTTTTCAAACCCAGAGAAGAAATAAGTCGGCCCAAGCAGCTGCCCTGGCTTTGCAGGTACCCAAATGCTGTTGACAATGGGTGGCTCAGTGCCATTAGTGTGGACAGGTACCAGGACAGGTTGTCCTGCTCCTTGGGCAGAAGAAGCACTGACAGAAAAACCACTTTAGAGCAGCGTAATTGCAATGGCAGTGGAAGTTTTGTGTACACAGACCTACTGGCAGAGGGAAAAATCACAATTCCAGCCAGCAATATTCTAGTGGCAAACATTCCCAGTGCCAGGGTCTGCTGTGCTCCTTCTCTCCTCCTTTTCTTTCCAAGATGATGCCCTTCATTTGCTCTTGCCACGAGCACAGCGATTCCCAGGAGTCACTGGAGCTTTCTGGAGCTCATCTTGTGGATACTGTGCACCATTCCCAAATCCCCCAGGGCCCCTGAACAGCCTAAGGACACGGCTGTGGACGGGGAGGACGTGCCCAAGACACTCCCATGTCACAGCATTGGATGAGGAGAGTTTCAAACACCCAAATTCAGCACAAACACGGCACGTGGGTCTCACCTGAATGTTCAACCACCACACACAGAGCCCAGCCCAGCATCACCCTCCTGTCAGAGTCCCCTCCACTGCTGATTTCTGTCAGCAGCCACGTCCAGCACTGACCTGGTCACAGCCCCCCTTCTCCCTTTCTGCTCCAAGAGCAGGGAATGGTTTGGATTGGGAGGGACCTTAAATCCCATCTCGTTCCAACGCCTGCCATGGGCAGGGACACCTTCCACTGCACCAGACTGCTCCAGGTTGGTGAGGCAGCAGTGGTGAGGGAGGGTTGGGGTCAGGGGGACAGAAGGTCTGGGGGTGAGGGTTGGATGGAGATGTACAGAGGGGATCCTAAGCTTGGGAATACCAGAGTAGCAGCACTGACTGACCCCTGCCTGGACCTGGAAGCCCTCGGCAGCCAAACATTGCCGGGAGCAGCGTGGGAGATTGAAACAGCTCCAGGGGTGTGGCAGTAAGGGCATGGCACGGGAGGAGGGCATGGCCCAGCCACAAGAGATCCCAAGAATCTCAGATCTTTGTAATAGAGAAGCAGCCGGACTCAGAACCCAGTGCCAGGGCCTCACCATCCTCACAGAGAAGAATTTCTTCCCAACATCCCATCTAAGCCTGCCCTCTGGCAGTGGGAAGCCATTGCCCCTTGTCCAGGTACTACATGCTCCTGTAAAAAGTCACCCTGTATTTGTTCTGGGATCACTTGCTTTTCCAGCAAAAGGTTTCCCTGCAACCCCAACATTCCTGTCTTCTCCCGAGCTGGGCTCTCTCCAGGAAATGCCACCTCTGTCAGCCTCTGCCACTGCAGGCCCAGACATGGATGTGCAGGTGCTCAGTGCGTGCAGCCAGACAAGGATTAACAGAGGACTTGAAAGTGCTGGTTAATGGTTGGACTCAATGATCTTAGAGATTTTTCCAACCTTAATTATTGGATGATTATAGGATTTGCCTGGCCTGCGTGGCACGAGCGGTGAATGAGCAATAACCTGGAATTCAGTGGCTCCTTTACCACCAGGGCTGAAATCTCAATGGTGGCACCTTCCTTCTCCACCAGCCCCATTATTCCCAGCTGGTGAGTGCTTTTCCCTGCCTTGAGCACACTTCTGGCTGCACTGCCCCGACAGAAGCTCCACTCACACCCTCTCCATTCCCACAGCACATTTAACAGGATCCCACTGCCCCAATTTCCAAGAGACAAACTCTCTCCTGACTCGTTCCTGGAGGCACTGGTGGAAACCAGGAGTGATGTCTTCTCCATCCCAAGCTGGGAGGGGGCTGCGTTTATCCACAGAAGAGCTGGATGTGGGCCTGCAGTCAGCAGCATCCCTCTGATCCGAGCAAGATCAGAGACGCTGCTTTTGGAGAACTACCAGCAGATCTGACATGCCTTGTCCCAAGCCGAGCATTGTTTACCCACAGCTTGACTGCCAGCAAAGGCACAGGACACTCGTGGAAGCAGCAGAACGCTTTGGTCTCTGGTAGGAGCCTGGTACACCGTGGCACCCAGCGAGGCTCCGAGCCCCAGTCCCCCTTTGGCTGCCGATTCATCCTTTGCCCAGGGATGCAGCCTCGCTTCCCACAGAACCACAGGCCAAGGCAATCTGGAAGCAGCACCTGACTCCTGCCTGCTTGGAGCAGCTTTCAAGCAGTTTCCTGGCTCCACAAAAATCCCGGCGAGGACTTGGCTGCTACGACGCACGGCCAGGGAGCGGGGAAGAAACCCACACGCCTCCTTGTCTTTTTTCCCTGGCCAGCCCTAGGGCAAGGTGACAAGACGCCCCTGTGAAGAAACAAAATCCCAGCGTGGAAAATGCCCCAGGAAACTTGGCAGGGCTTTCCCAGGAGGAGGCAGGGAGCCGAGAGCTGGAGCCGCTCACCAGCCGCCTGCTGAACGTACCGAAGGGGTAAATTAAATTCATTCATCTCATCCCAACTCACAATGGCAAAGTTTTCGCCCAACACACACGTTTCTGACAATCAGCTTAATTTGCCTCAATAATAAATGAAAAAGGGAAGTTTTCCTTTATAACAGAAATCAGGACCAAGTGCCACAGTGCTTTTTGTGTGGATTTTTTGTGTTTTTTTTTTTTTTAAAGCAAACTATTCAACTTGCTCTCTTTAAATAAAATGATTCCTTTATCTATTATTCATTTGAAATACAGAAGGAGGACACAAGAGACTGGAAGCGCGTGGTTTGTTTCTGACACCTCTGCAATAGTTTTTAGAAAGACAAAATGCACAGAGCTTAGGGGTTTGGTAGTTAGGAGTCCAAAACTTCCATTTCCTCTGGTTTATGATTTTGTAATGTTGCCCATCACTCTGGTGCCTCAATACAAATCTGTGCTGGTTGAACCTGTGTTATTTTCCTGCTGAGATTGCTCAAGACCTGCAGTTTGTGTCCTGTGCCCACGCGTGTGAGATGCAGCTACACGGGGCACCTGCCCAGGTTTATACCAAACTGTGATGTATGTGACTGTAACACCCCAAGGAACTCCAGTTCAGTCAGGATATTCCATAGGGAAACACTCCTTGGGATGCAGCTCCTAAAATGTTGATTATCCCCCTTTTTTGGGTGTAGCCTTGCAGCAGGCACCCAGAGCATCCCTGCAGCTCTGCCCCCAGGGCAGATGCAGACCTGTCTCCTTTCCATCCCAGGCAGGATTCACCTTCATCCCTCTCCATATATTTTCAATATAAATCTATAGGATGTACCCAGGGCTGCTCCCTTTATCAGTGGAGAGAGAGACCAGCACCTCCAGAGGGCAATTCATCCAGGCAGGCTGTCTGGGAGGAGATAGATGGCCTCTGGAGGTGCCCATTTCTCTCCACCGACTAGGAGGCAGCCCAAGGCGACAAACCCCAAACGTTGACATCCAACTTTCAGACATTCAAGTCAGAACAGATTAATCCAACCCATTACTGGGGCCTTTAATTTTTGCTGGCTTGATTTACAAGTGCTTGCTCAGCATGTTGGGTCCCAATGTCACAACAGAGAGGGGCCCAAAAGGGTTCTTTGTCCTCTTCCCACCTTGGATGTGACCATCTGTACTCTGCCACACACCTCACAGTATTAAATGCAGATAAAATAAGAATTATTCTTGCTGCAAACTTTCTCTTGGAACTCAAAAAAGTGAAAATGTTCAATTAAGGTACATTGTTACGGGAGTTTGTAACACACTTGGAGACGACAAGCTCTTTCTAAAGGAAGAATGTATCATTATCCTCATCTTGTAGGTGGGGAAATGGCTGAGTCATGAATAAAACACAGCTCTGGAGCCATAATCCACTGTTCTGTCCCTATGAAAGCCAAAGTTATCCTGGGCTCATCCCACAGCGTGGGCAGAGCTGGGAGGGAGGGGATTCTCCCCCTCTGCCCTGCTCAGGTGAGACCCCACCTGCGGTGCTGAGTCCAGCACAAGGAGGATGTGGACCTGATGGACGGAATACAGAGGAGGCCACGGAGATGCTCCCAGGGCTGGAGCCCCTCTGCTCTGAAACCAGGCTGGGAGAGCTGGGGGTGCTCACCTGGAGAGGAGAAGGCTCCAGGGAGAGCTCAGAGTCCCTGCCAGGGCCTAAAGAGGCTCCAGGAGAGCTGGAGAGGGACTGGGGACAAGGGATGGAGTGACAGGACACAGGGAATGGCTTCCACTGCCAAAGGGCAGGGATAGATGGGATATTGGGAAGGAATTGTCCCCTGTGAGGGTGGGGAGGCCCTGGCACAGGGTGCCCAGAGAAGCTGTGGCTGCCCCATCCCTGGAAATGTTCCAGGTCAGGCTGGACGAGGCTTGGAGCAACCTGGTGTAGTGGAAGGGGTCCCTGCTCATGGGAGGGTGCGGAACAAGATGATTTTAAAGTTTCCTTCCCACCCAAGCCCTGCTGGGATCCTCTGATTCCAGCAGCAGCGGGACAGCAATGGCTTTGCCCAGAGGCTCTGATGCTGTCCCTGTGCCCTCTGTGCTGCAGCTGCACCCCAAGCACAGCTTCCAGCCCTTCCTCACAACAGCTCCCCACGCTCCTCTGTGGGACAGACCTGCCTGGAGCCCACACCACATCCGTCTTGCATCCTAACTGGATGCCTCCCGGGGACTAATTAGGCTCGAGACCCTGATCAGTGCTTGTGGGTACATTTCAAGCTGTCTCCCACCGCCTCCGTGAGATGAATCCAGCCTTTGGCTATTCAGATTTTGTTAATTGCAGCTATTCCGGAGGCACAATGGAGCATTTTTTATTCCTGCAGCATTGTGTGCTGGCAGGTGGATCCCGTTACTGTCTACTGACAGCACCACATCCCTGCCCTCCCAGCACCACAGGTGGGAGCCTCCAGCTGCAAGGGAAGCAGAGGTGGCCTGAAGGAGTTGTCTTCTACAACAAGCAAAAGCCTGGACATCTCTTGCTAAACACAGGAGCTCTTGCTGACGCTCTGCCTGACCAGTTCAGTCAGATGAAAATTGCAGGCTGGCCTCTGTCCGGCTGGGAATGCCCTTCCCTGCTCTCAGGGTAATGATGTCCAGGTCCATAAAGCAACGCAGGCAGAGCTGGCCCTAAGTGTACCCTGAGATCACCTTCCCGGTGTTTTTGTCCATCTACCCACAGGCCACTCAATTAAAAGTTAATTTTTCCCTCAGCAGTCCTTGCTAAGCCAGGGCACAGAGGACACCAGAGCAGTGGCTCCTCCAGGGCAGCCTGGGGCAGGGTTTGCTTTTGGCCACAGCTCCCCTGGGCTGGATGCTTGAAGTGGCTCCTGGATGAGGATAAAAAGGTTATTTTGCTTTTTAACAGTGTAGACTCAGTCTTCTGGAAGAAATTTTGACCATTCCCAAGGATTTGTACTCATTCCTACTTCCTTGAGAGCGCTGCAGCTGAAGGAAGGCAGCAAGAGAGCTCTGCCAGCAATCCAGAGCCTGGAGAGGCAATGATTTTCCCTCAGGGGGATGGAAAAGTGAAGCACAATGCACTGGAGAGTTGAACAAAGCAGAAACAACAAAACCCACCCCCCTCTCCTCACTAATCCCATTTCACACCCATTCCATCGCTCCTCCTCTGTCCTTTCCCTGCTCCGGCGCTCCCGGCCCCAAGCTCCGGCTGGTCTCCTCCACCACGGCCCCCATGAGTGGCACACCAGAGCTCCAGCCGGGATATTGATCCCCGTTTGTGGGCTCTCCCTAAACCCGGGCTGTAAAGGTTTCTTTAGGCTGCCTCGCAGTCATTACATCAAGTAATGGGAAACATCCATCTTCTCCCGCTCCTCGGCAGCAGCCCATGGAAATCGGGCTGAGCAGAGTTAATCAAGCCCTGGAAATCATTGGCACCTCATGGAGAGAGACCCCCTGTGTGAAGAGGAACCCTGTGGGGGTGCAGGGGTGGCTGTCTGGGAGAAGATGCCAGGAGTTTCATC
Organism: Climacteris rufus; assembly: GCA_013398175.1. Classification (NCBI taxonomy): domain Eukaryota; kingdom Metazoa; phylum Chordata; class Aves; order Passeriformes; family Climacteridae; genus Climacteris; species Climacteris rufus. The sequence continues at coordinate 273,866 of VZRZ01008706.1, read as the reverse complement.
TGTATCCAATGGAGCTGATGCCAGCCAGCTCCATCCGCTCTGGCAGCAGCTCCTCTGGGATAATAAATTTGAGAAGGGAGAGCCCTGGACCTTCACAAGAGCCCAAACCTCCCCTTTGTATGCAGATGTTTTGCAGCGGGATGCCAAAGGAACAGGGGAAGGGATTGGGTACTCAGGGGGCTGTGGAGCTCCTGAAGCCAACATTCCATGTTTAATCAAGGCTAAACAATCCCTGCCACTCTTCCGAGAGTGGCAGCAAACATCCCCAGCCTCACAGGTGAGCAGTAATCTCAATAAAGTCACGCTCCAGCACTTCCTCTTTAGCCCTGCTGGAGGAACATCCCTTATTGCAGAGCTCACACACAGGATATCAGATCCCTCTCTCTCCTAAGCCTCAATATTGCCCCAGAAATGAATATTTTCTACAGAGATTAAGCCCAGGTATTTGCAAGAGTGTCTTCAAAAAAACAAAAAAACAAACAAACAAAAAGCCCAAACAAACAAACAAAAACCAAAACAATAAAACAAACCCCCAAAAATAAAAATGAAAAAAAAAAAACCACGAAGGGGACAAAAAAGTTGGAAATAATCAGTATTCCCACAGCAAGAAGCCAACAGTTTTTGAGACTTCATCCAACAGCCCCTCTATGGATCTTCATCTCCCGGCTCAAGGCTGCATTTCCCAAGGATCCATCAACTCCTTGACACAAGGAGCCACCAGCCCAACCCAAGCTGAACAAAACAAGGAGAAATTCCAACATTTTGCCTTATCCCAGGTTGACAGTGCTTAGGGAGGAGCAGATCTGAGACTCAAGAGCAGCCTCTAGTTTCAAAGGCCAGTACTGTGCTGGGCCCTGGACCCTCCCCAGCACCAGGAGGTTTTGCTGACCCCCAAAGGAACTGTTGCCATTCTCTGGGAAGCAAAGCTCCTTTCTCTAGCAGCCCTTCTATGTTATTTTAGCAGCTGCTGTCTTCCAGGCTGCCGGAGTAAGAGATTAATGCTTTAATTATCCCATCTGAAAGCTGGGAGGCTGAGCTTGTGGATGGTATACGGCACTGACTCCTGGCACTTGTGGATCTAGAGGGAGTACACACTAAAATCAAGCTGGAATCCAAGTGAGGAATAAAAGTGGAAAAAGAAGTAAGACAGCAATCAGAATAATGTGCTTTTAATGCCCAATATCTCACAACCAGCTGGGGCTAGAAATTAAAGCTTCCTGCTTGTTGCAAGTGGGGGATCCTGTCTTGCAAAGACTTTATCTCTCCCATCTCCATCCCTGGTGTTGCGGGAGGTATCGGATGCTAAAGTTTCCTGCCTTTGCTCCGTGCTCTGGAGCACAACTCTGGAAAGCACCTGATCATCATCCTTCCTCACCCAGACAGCTCAGGGGTGCATCCACCTGCCCCTGCATCCCCTTCCTTGGACACAGCCAGCAGCATCACGGAGGGTTGATGCATCCCCAGCTCGGACAAGGACCATCTAGGAGAGGACAACCAAGCTGGATTCTGTCATTTTCCAGCAGGAATGCCTCTGTCACACGTGGCAGCTCTGGCGCTGGCTGATGGCACAGCTGGAGCACCATCACAGCTGGCTCTGCATCCCGGCCACCTCTGCATTCCTGCCATTGTCCTCTTTTCCTCCTTTCCTCTTCCACTCCTCATTTTTCTCCCTCTGCCTTCACTCTCTCACCACCTCAACTTATTTTTCTCTCCTCTCCCAGCTCCCCACCATCCTTCTCTCTGCTCCCCCTCCCTGCTACTTAGGAGGAGATCAATATACTGGGAATGCTGACTAGGGAATTAAACCCCGCCAGCCTGTCTCTTTGAGAGACCTCTCACTAATCAGCTTGGATGGATTCCTACTCCCCCCTCCACTCGAGAGAGAACCTGCAATGAATTCCTCCATCCCTGGTTCTTGTCAGCCTGCACACAAGGAGGCAAATGTCTCTCTCATCTGCTCTGCACTCGGCTTTTCTTCTCCACGTCTGGATCAAGCAGGTTGGAGGCAGTAGCAGCACTACCTTGCCTGCTTCTATTTTCTCTCGGAGCTGTGATCCCGACTGGAACGCTGTCCGTGAGTGAGTCATTCCGTCCTCTCAGCTGTGGGGTCCGTCTGTAGCACGTGGGGCTTCTGTGTTTGGGCACAGCTGAGAAGGAGAATGGTGCAAATCGGGCTTTTCAGGGGCACATTTATCTTCCTCCATGACTTTCAAATGAGGAGTTTCACAGGAATTATGCTTCTGGATGTGCTGCCGTGCCTGCCACGCTCAGGGCTGTCCTCTGCCTTGCTCTGTGAAAGGGAATTCTCTGGAGGAGGCTCCCCAAAAATCAAGGGCAGGGCAGAGGATGAAAACCAGGCAGCTCAGCTCACACAGAGCTCTCCAAACACAGCCTCAAACTGCAAAGGTTCTGCCATAATGGCTAAATACAGCCTGTATTTCCATCCTGCAGCAACTTCTGCTGCTCTGAAATCTGCTTGTTTGACCCCAAACCGCAGCTGACACATCCCACTGCCTTTTCCAGCTATTTTTTTACCGGAGAGTTCTGAAAAGGTTTGGTTGGAAAATGTCAAAATGTTTCTTTTTGACATTTCTGCTGCCTGACATTCCTGAACTGCAGTGTTTAACTTGGGCTTTTTGGACACATTCGAAGCATCAGGTTGGGATTCGGTTCCTGCAACACAGGAGAAACACGGACACACGACAAGGGATCAGGTGACCGAGATGGAAACCTGGCCCATGAGGCCCATGAGCCAAAATGTGATCCCCTGGGCACAGCAGATGGATTCACACATCCCTGTTCAACTAGAAGACCATTTTGTCTCTCTTTGATGAAAATAGATGTACCAATTCCAGCCACCCAAAGCTGATCTCGCTGGAGCCCTCGGAACAAAATAATATGGAAGGAGGGGGAACACCAGTCCTCACAAAAATAATTAAAAACAAAAGTCAATTTTGTAGCCTCTCCATGTTCCTCAAACAGCCAGTCCCAGGAGCAGCCCAGCTAATGAAGCCTGGCTGCCTATGGATCGCTGTCTCACGGCTCAATTCTCTGATGTCTAATGAGGTGCAAGCTCTGATCAAAGTTTTCCCCCACCGTCAGGGAATTCATAACAATGCTCTCATCTGGGAACACGCTCATCCTCCGAGGCTCCAAAGGATGAGCCGCTGCCTCTGCTTCTCCTCCCACAGCCTCTCGCACTGGGTGGTTTCTTCCCCCCCCTCACCAAGCTGCCTACACCAAACCCACAACCTTTGGGTGCAATTTGGTTGAAAAGTCTCAAAAACATCACAGTTCATCAGAGAGCCCCAGGGAACCTGCTTCCCCAAAACTCCAGCTGTAAGGAGTTTGCCAAACTGCCCACCCTGTGATGCTGCAAGGTGGGCACTTGAGCCATTCTCAGGAGAAGGGAATGCACAAATAGTGATGGGTACACAGTGATAGGACAACGGGGAGTGATTTTGAACTAAAAGAGGATGGATTTAGATTAGATTTTAGGAGGGAATTCTTCCCTGTGAGGGTGGGAAGGCCCTGGCACAGGTTGCCCAGAGAAGCTGTGGCTGCCTCTGGATCCCTGGAATTGTCCAAGGCCAAGTTAGACGAGGCTTGGAGCACCCTGGTGTCCCTACCCATGGCATGGGGTGGAACAAGATGAACTCCAAGGTCTCTCCCAACCCAAACCATTCTGGGATTCTGTCACAGCAGCAGGACAGAGCCCTTCTAACAAAAACCCAGCACCTCACCACCATGGATGCAGCGTTTGCATCACCCCCTTCTCCCCAGGGAGCCACAGGCAGTAGGAAAGCTGGAGAGCAGGACACCAAAAAAGATTTGAGGTGTGTGGGTGGAGCAGAGATGCTGTTTGGTCCGAGGGGAGGTGGGCAAGGAGCTGCAGGAGCTCACCAGCTGCTGGTCCTTTATTGTAACAGAGGCTCACGACTGATGCAGAAGTAATTTCCGTGCATGGCTGCCTACGCAGGATGCAAGGGAAGTGAACCAAACTCGGCGCCGACATGTGTACGACTACGCCTGTGTGCCTAAACATGCATGCAAACAAGCTCTGCTCCTCCAAACCCTCCCATAGGCTCATCTCTGCATCCAAATGAAGCAAAATCAGTGTTTACCAGCATTTCTAGAGCTCACTGACAGCCAAAATACAAGATTTCAGCTGTTGAGGCCCTCCTAGGATTATCGTGTTTGTAGTGCTGGCTTTTTCATCAGCCTTTCCAGTCTCTGGCAGAGATATCAGGGATGAGCAAGGCAGGACACGCTGTGCCTTGGTGTGTGCCTGTTGTGCCCCGGACAGGTGGGTGCAAACAGACCGGCTGAGTCTGTGCAAGCCCCAACAGCACAGGAGGAACCTCAGCAGACCAAGGGAGGACACAGAGGGACTGGAAACAAGTATCTCCCAAGTCACAGCCCCAGGTCTCTTGCAAGAGTGAGAGGATGCACCAGGCAGCGTGAAGATGCAACTCCCCGCTTCACCATTCCCTCTGAACCCAGCTCATGTTGCTCTGGTATCACTCAAAGAATCCAAGGATGGTTTGGGTTGGGAGGGATCTCAGAGACTACCTCGTTTCACCCCCTGCCAGGGGCAGGGACACCTTCCACTAGACCAGGTTGCTCCAAGCACTGTCCAACCTTGCCTTGACCAGTTCCAGGGGTGGGGCAGCCTCAATCCAACCATTCTGGGATTGCATGGTGACACATTCCTGGTGGGATGCCTCGAGCAGAGCTCAGGAGCTCACTGCTGCAGGGGGATGGATGCCTTTGGCTCAATACAAAACAACCTGAACGCCCCGACCGGTGGCATCAGCGCAGGCTGAGAGGTCGGGGGAAGCTGTCGCTTCCAGGGCACCCCGTGGGATGAAGGGGTGCGCCCGTCCTCCCCGCTCCAGCCGGGGCTGCGCACACCGGAGCCACCAGAGCCCGGCCAGGAGGGCGTATTGCTCCTGGTGGGACACGGACACGCTCCTGCTCTTTGGGTTGGCAGCATCTGCTCATCCCCAGCGGCGCAGCTCTGTGAGCATCAGAGCACAGCCAGCTCTGGGTGCCCCTCCGGGCAGGCGGGATCGCTCCATGGGCCAGGGAGCGGCGGAGGAGCCACCAGCGCTGCCGCCCCGTCTGCCGGGCTGGGGACACCCACAACAGGCGTCACTCCTGACCCTCATCCTCCTTTTAATTACCAGCACGGGTATTAAATTGCAGCCTTTTATTCATGGACAGGTGTGAGTCTTTGTCAGAGGTCCCTGCTTAAATCATCCACCTCGTCTCCAATAACAATGTTAATGATGCTCAGAGCCAGCGCTGGACTGTAAAACATATTTCCCTGATGTTTGTTCAATAATTCTCTGAGAATTAAAAACATCTATTACCGGCTGCAGGATGCTAAGAGGCCCCTGGAGCAGAGACCAGGCTGTAACTCACTGGAGGGGCTCAGCTGAGGCTGCAGATGCTGTTATCCCACTCCCAGGCTCTGGCACTGCAGGGCATTTGACTCAGTACCAACATGTGGGCACACTGCAGCACAGCCACAGCACAGGATTGAGGGTTATCAGCCATGCCCATGTCCCTGATGTGCTCCAGGAGCGTCTCTGGGACACAACATCCCCAGCTGCCCTTTACCATCCCACTGCCATCGCTGCCACCGATGCTATCCCAAAGCACTGGGACCATATCAAGGCTCCATTAGGCAAAATATCCCAAAACCAGTGTTCTTGCTCTGCATCACTCCCAAACTCAGTGGAAAAAGGAGGGAGGAAAGCTGCTGGGGGAAGGCAAGCGTGGGAGGAGGGAGGATGACACTGCCACTCGGTGGCACGGTGGGAACGGAGCCCAGGTGTCCCCAGCCACATCAGCAGCCTGCTAAAAATACCCACTCAGCACCCAAACCTTCAGTCATGCAGTGTGTGTGAAAGCTGCCTCGACATAGACCGTGCCACAGAATAGTCCCCATGCCTGTCATGACTTCTGGCAGCTCAGAAATGTTGTTTCTGGAAAAATATTTATCCTGTTAATGAAGCCGAGGCAGCAGCGGAGGCCCCAGAAGGTCAGAGCAGCGCTCGCTGCAATCAACTCCCTTCACAGCGCCCGCTGAATGGGGCTCTGATTGCAGATGCCAATCAGCACTCAATTTTCCCTGCCTATTTGGGAATTAAAAAATAAAGGCCCTTTCCCAGACACTGCATTTAGGGGTGGTTTATATAACATAATCTTGTGGGCAGAAAGCTAGATGGATCCGGAGGGTGGGATGCTGGAGTCGAGTGACTCGATGGAGACAGAAAGTGCATCTTAAAACTCACACTCCAGGGAGGGTCAGAGAAGGGCTTGGGTGCTGCTATCCATGGAAATCGCCCTGGCACCACCAGGGACCTCCAGGACACGGGGTTTTCCTGCAGCTGCCTCAGGACTGAGCTGTTTCCAATGGCCACCAGCCAAGCTGCAGGCTGCCGGTTTGGTTCTGCTGCCTGTTATTTTTAATTATTATTGGTATTTCTGAGCATCTTTGCGTCTCACCCAAACAATGAGACAGTTGGATGATCAGCAGGCAAGAGGAGAAACGAAAACAAACTAATCCAGTCCTGAAAAAAAAGCGCTTCCGATCGTAAAATGCACAACGCTCAACGGCTGCGGAGCGCCTGGACTCATCCCGCAGTAAGCGTTCACAATTTCCATTTAAATCATCGGAATTAAAGAGCAGTTCGAGTTAGAGCATCTGCCTCAAGATTTCCCTGCCTTCCCGTGCCCCCATGAGCACAGCTGTTTGGATCGGAGACGGAGGAGGCAGCTACCAAATCACCAAAGACGGATGGAAATCAGACGTGAGCTGGAAGTTGTCTGCCTGCACATTCCCAGTGCAGAGGGATGAGGTGTCCTCACGCTGAACTGTGTCCCAAGGAGACACTTCTGTGCCAGGGCAGTCACCTTTTGCCCAAGGAAGTGGTGGAATCACCATCCCTGGAAGGGTTCAGGAGCCAGGTGGATGTGGCACTTGGGGGCCGGGTTGGCAGCGCTGGAGGAACGGCTGGACCTGATGATCTTACATGGATTTTCCAACCCTACTCATTCCATGACACCACACAGAGGACCAGACTTACACCCTTTCCAGGTTTTTGCAGAATTGAAAGAAGAATCAAGCAGGAAAACGTGTGTGGGTCACTACTCACTCTGGAGATTCAGGAGATGGAAGGGAGGCATTCCAGAGCTGGAAAGCCAACTTCAGCAGGACACTGCACTCATCCCAGAGCAACGCATGTCACTCCTTTCCCGAGGCTGTCCTTGTTCCTTGTGTGCTCAGAGAATGCACTGGTAAGCAGGCACTGATCAAATCCCTTGGGATCTCTTCCCTTTGATGCAGGTATGGAGTTTTTCCTCACTTCACCTTTAAATCAGCAAACCCTGCTTGTCACCCTGGGAAAGCAAGGAGCTGAATGCAAACCTTTTCCAGGGAGGGCAAAGCCACCCAGGGAGCCAGGGGCAGTTCCATCCATCCCTGGGATGGCTCTGATGGAGGATATGGGATGATCCGGACAAGAGTCACCTTGTTGGGAGGAGAAACAGCAGTGAGTGCCCCAGGCAGCTCCTTGTCCAAGGACACCACATGGAACACGGGAAGGTGGCAGCCTCCTGTGTGTGTAACCCTCAGGGGCACATCCAACCTGCCCATCGTGTCCATCCTCTGCTTCACAAACACAGGGAGGGCAGAGAGGGTGTAAGAAGGGAAAGAAAGATGAAAAATCCCAGGGAAATAATCCTGCTTCCTTCAGATTAGCCCCTGTTCCCCACAAAGCCCCCCTGCTCCGTGCAGGAGCTCATGTCAGCACACAGGCTGTGCACCTTAGAGCTGCTGTTTACAGCCCTGCCCTGGTGACAGCACAGCAGAGACATTGCAGTCCCCCCCACGGACCATCCTGATGTGTTTCTGCTCCTTCATTCCCTTCCCTCACAACCCAACAGAGAACACATCTGCTCCCTGATCTTGCCACCGCATGGCAACACTGCTCTCGAGTGCCTGTACTCCAACACAAGGCTTTAATTACAGGAGAAGAGAGCCCATCAGATCTCTTAATTTAGCCTCTCTTCTTATTAATTAAACCACAAGACATTTAAAGTAGAAAAGTGTTGGTGGGCAGCTGAAATCAGCCCCCCGGTGGTGTTTTGGGAAGGTAAAGGATCCCCGTGGTCCTTGATTTCTTCCCCAGGGGTTGGAATGAGCAAAGTTTTAGCTCTGGATTTTTTTTTTGTGCAAACAAATGTCACCAATATGTGGCTGCCAGTAGGGAGCAGCACGGCAGCTCTTTAAAATACTCCAGGGAGCATGGGACAGCACTGGGGAGGTGCCCCTCTGGATCCTGGAGCCCTCCTGGGATATCCAGCACATCCTGGATGTGTTGGCCCTCCACATTCAGCGAGCCCAGAAGAGCTGCAGCTCACTCAATCCTAGGCAGACACCTCATCCCCGAGTTCAGCACCCTCCTTAGGGTGGGATGGGTGCTGGTGGATGGCCTGAAGGTGCCACGACAGCCACGTGAGCCAACACAATTCCCAGCCTCGCACGAGCTGCGTGGGACTGGGGATCGCGGAGCCACTCTTTGTGTGTGGGTACGGGAGCGTTTCTATCTGTCCTGGCTACTCATCCAGCCAGCAAATATCCCCTGCCTGGAGCAGCCTCTGCATGTGCAGATACCAGTGAGACCTACCAGAAGAAGGAGAAAAAAAAAAAAAATTAAAAAACCCAACCCAAAACCCAAAGCCTTCCTCCGGCATTCATCATTTTAATTAGCAGAGCTGTGCCTGGAATCTCAATGGGAGATTATACCATAAAGAGAGCCAGGCGGAATAGCACAAGTGGCTCCTCTCACTTCAGAAACGAAGGGAGCTGCCTGTGAAATTATTAGGAATATTATGTGTCCCATTTCCAGCCCAACACGCACATCCTGGGGGCTCACCCGGCAGCAGCCGGGATGGTTTCAAGCCGGATGACATTTCCAGCCCTGGTGTCCTGCCAAATCGTTCACCCTCAGGGCCTCGTCCTTCCTCTCTATCTCCTTCTTCACCCACCCAGACACCCCTTACTGTGCCCCTGGCATGGAAATATAAATATTGGGAAGCAAAGGAGGCTTCAAGCACAGTCAGCCCCACGGCACTGAGTTGCCTACACACCACACACACAGCAGGCATCATCCATATGGATGCACCAAGGAAATAAATAAATATATAGACACCGATCTTCCATGCCCCAAATGTCCTCAGATAATCATAAAAATCATGGGAGTACATAAAAACATGCTCCCTTTTCCTTGCCTTGTGCTCTCTTATAAGGGTTAAAAACTTCCTCAGTGGAGATTAAAGCCATGATTTCACATTGAATACTCCACGAGATGGGAATGCACAGCCCTGACTGTATTTGTGCATCTGCTCTGAGCACAGGCAGTCCTAAGGGACCACTTCTGCTGGCCACGAGGGAGAGATAACGGGATGGCAGCACAGCCCTGCATCCAGCACTCCCTGTAAATTGTTATGACCCATCCAATTGCCTGAATAAATAGGTAGTGAGCAGGAAGCTAAAGAATCACCCCAGTTTGTCTGCCCTAAAAGCCTCCTTGCTGTAATCTCATTTCTTTATTCAGGGCGCCTTGGTTTGTTGTGCAGACACACCGCTCTGCCTCCGTGACCGGCCTGGGAGCTCTTTCCCTCTCACTGAGTGGAAGTTACTGGAGTAAAGAGCATTCCAGGCGTTATCACCTTGTGTGGAACTGCAGGCTGCAAACGTGTTCACATGCGCTCAGTGTTCCCATGACAGAGTAGACGTGAGGCAGCACCACCTGGAAACTCAGCCAGAAGCCCCTTCCCGAGGTTAACAATTCCAAGGGTGGTGTTGGAAGGAGTTAAAGCTGCGCTGAGAGCTTTCACACACTCGTGCGGGTTCTTCGGGAGCTTGGCTGGCACCTCCGGCAGAAGCGCCGACGCGCCTCGAGGCAGCCTGGTGCTCCGGCAGCATCCTGGGCATCCTGGTGCTCCAACAGCATTCCGGTGCTCCAGCAGCATCCCGGTGCTCCAGCAGCATCCTGGGCATCCTGGTGCTCCAACAGCATTCCGGTGCTCCAGCAGCATCCTGGTGCTCCAGCAGCATCCTGGGCATCCCAGTGCTCCAGCAGCATCCCAGTGCTCCAGCGGCAGCCTGGTGTTCCAGCAGCATCCCAGTGCTCCAGCAGCATCCTGGGCAGCCTGGTGCCCCAAACAGCATCCCGGTGCTCCAGCAGCATCCCTGTGCCTCAGCAGCACCCTGGACCTCCAGCAGCATCCCAGGCAGCCTGGTGCTCCAGCAGCATCCCTGTTCTTTGGCAGCATCCTGGGAAGCCTCATGCTATGGCAGCATCCCAGACCTCCAACAGGATCCCGGGCAATCCTGTTCTCCAGTAACATCCCAGTGCAGCCTGGTGCTCCAGCAACATCCCAGTGCTCCAGCAGGATCCCAGACCTCCGTCAGCATTCTGAGCAACCTGGTGCTCCAGCAGCATCCCAGAGTTCCAACAGCATTCCCGGCAGCCTGGTGCTCTGGCAGCATCCCAGTGCTCCAGCAGCATCCCCCACAGCCTGGTGCTCCAGTAACATCCCAGTGCTCCAGCAGCATCCTGGGCAACCCAGTGGTCCAGCAGCGTGCCAGGCATCCCTGGCTGTATCCCGGGCAGCCCGGTGCTCTGGCAGTGCCTCCATCCCCTCTTTGCAAGGTGATGGGGGAAGCCACCTACTCCCTAAAAAACCTCCCAACCTAAAGGTGGAAATGCAAATCAGAGGTGGTTATGCTTATTAAAGCAATTCCCCGGCAGAGAGGACATTCCGGGGAAAAGCCGCTTTGGAGATGACGAGCGCAATTTGTAGATCGTTATCGCTCGGATGAAATCAGAGAACTTTAAAACAATTGGAAATGTTGAGTTTAGACCATCTCCCCTTGGGATATAATATATGCTTTAATGATGCCGTGTGTAAGTAAGGCAGAAATTGCCAGCAGTGATACATTCCCACCGCGGAGAGCAGCGCCGGGATCTGCGACTGTGGAAATAAACCTCCCAAACCAAAGGAAAGGCGTCGTTAGCCAGCGGCAGCAGCGCTTTCATCCTCCCCCTGGGCGGAGAAAAGCCACCTCTGTCCCCTCCAGCCGCTCTTTGGAGGCACCTAAGTGGTATTCCAAGACTATAAAAGACTTACGGGAGTTACCAGAGGTGCGAAAAGCCTCGGAGAACTCCCACAGGGAAGACAGGGGCTAAGTAAGGTAAGAGGAAGAGTTTGACCCTAAATTGAGAATTTATTCCAAGGCAGAAAAAGCTTCTCAGCACAGGACCTTGTCTCGCTCCAACTCTTCCCGCTCAGCGCTTGCCATGAGCCTCCATCCCGTGCACATCCACAAAAATCATATCCCTGGACCCAAGCCAGGCTGGAGCAGTTCAGAGGACTCAAAAAACGCAGCCCTCTGACTCCACACATGGTCCCTTGCCCCGAGTCAATCCGTAATGCCCAATATTCATCCACTGAAAACGCAATCAGTGCGGGCAGGTCGAGGCTTGGCGAGCCCGGAGCTATTTAGGAATAATAACGGGAAGGCTGCCCACCTGCCTTTCCAAAAACAGGCCCATTAAACCGCGGGGAGAAGGGATGCTCACGGACCACGGCAGTTCTCGCATCGTCTCATAAATATTTAACGGAAGCACTTTGGAAAGAGGAATGTTATTAAGGCTGGTGTCGTCTGTGGCTCCAAATGTGGCCATACATCAGATGTTGCCAGTCTGGTATGTAAAACCCTCTCAGAGCAGCCGCTGGCAAAGCAGTTTCTTCAGGGTGGAAAAAAAAACTTAGTAAAGGAAAAAAAAAAAAAAAGAAGAAGGAAAATAAAGTAAAATCTCGAGATGTGGGGCCCTGGGGAGCTGCCTGTGAACGTTTGAGAGATACCCCACCAATAGATCAGAGCTTCACAGTCACCTGCAGCCACACAGGCAGCTCCAGGAGGAGGGAAAAGGGGAGGGGGAAAGGCAAATCCCAGTAAAACAGAATGCACCGCCTGAAGAGCGGCTCTTGGCAGCAGTTTTTAGCATAAACACATTGTTGGGTGTTATTTTTTCCTTCCTGCAATGGCAAATTAATATTTTTATTGCCGGTGAAGATGCTCTAATAACATTTATTCCAGCACTTTACACTTTATTATGATGCTTTTGACCTCTTTTGGGGTCTGGGTTTATTTTTCTTTGGACTATTGATATAATTTCCTTCATCACCACCCTGACAACTCCAGAGGGATGGAAAAAGCCTGTGCCAGCTGAGAGCGAATCCATCTAAGGCCCTTTCCTGTAGGTTAAGAGCCTCCTACTCACCTTTTGGAGCAGCCAGCAATCATGGCACAAACCAAACTTCTGCTTGTGGAAGCCAGCAAGTGGTTCCAACATCGGGGATCAATCCCAAGGGCCCAGAGCAGCATCCTGCCTCAAAATGTGAATTTAAGCTCATCTCTTTGGAGCTCTCAAGCTTCTCCCTGTTTGCTGCTGGCTCCCCTGGTGCACCCATGTTGCCAACAGGGATCCAAGGAATAAGAACAAGTGATCCAAGGACACACGGCCTGGAGGAGCCTACTTCTGTGTGCATCCTGATGCTAAAATATCCCCTCATCCTCATAATATCCTCCTGAACCACACAGACCTTGCCAGGTGTTCCTTTCTGTTCCAAAACACTGATAATTCCGTTTATTAGGCTTCCACAACCCGGTTCCTCACTCTCACTGCAAAATCAGGGATAGTTACAGTGGCTGTTGCTCATTGACCATCTGAGCAATGACTTATGAAGTGTATTTGAATAGGAAATAGGACTATTAAGGCACTTTGCAATATGGCAGGAGCAACAGCAGCTCATGAGTTCATCATTTGGTTTAAAAAAGTATTGAAAATTATTTTGATTCCCTAATTACCATAATGAAAACCTGGGGAAGGGATGTGTGTGTGGAGGGGAAGGAGGGAGGGCAGCCGGGATGGGCAGGGGAAGGGATTTGTAAGTTCTCCCAAACAAGTGGCAAGACTACCCTGAGCTCAAAGGCCAGGGGGATGGATCCTGCACCTTCCTACCCTAAATACCCTCAGCACCTGCAGCAGGCAGCTGGTGAGCCCCTGTTCCACCTGGAAACCTCTGGAGCATCCAAGAAACCCCAGGAACCATCACTNGCACCTGCAGCAGGCAGCTGGTGAGCCCCTGTTCCACCTGGAAACCTCTGGAGCATCCAAGAAACCCCAGGAACCACCACTGAACGATGAGGATGGGGTGAACGAGGGCTTGTTCCCTCCTCACCTGTTTTCCATGCTTGCACCCCAAAGAACCATTCCCTGCCCTCCTGATCCCAAGCCAGGCTCAGGCAATCCCAGTCCTGCCTGTCAGTCCCGAGTTCATTTAATCCATGCATGTGTTTAATTCCCCACACTCTGGCATTTCCCTCCTCTATCACTTTTCACAGCCTGTCAGTCCTGAAATCCTTTTCCGAGCCGCCACATGCCACAGCTACTTAGGAATTACGCCAGCTCCAGCAGTCATTAGGCACTTCCCATGTCCTCCATGCAGCTGTGAACACCCGCACTGCCGAGCCTCCATCAGACAGCGGATCAGCCGCGAGCCGAGCGGCGCGGTGAGCAGGGATGGCACCCGCCACGCTCCTGCCTTCAAAGCTTTCTGGTTGTCAGTGTGGTGGGGTTTCGCCTCAACATGTCAAAGTTCCATTTGTTTGCTCTGCTCGAGGAGTTTCAGCATCCAAGCAGAGGCTCCTCGTTGCTCATTTCTCCCTCCATGGCCCCTGCTGAAGGTGATTCACCCCTCACCCTGACCCTGTCTGGCTGCTCCAAAGAAAATCCTTCCAGCTTTCCCTGGGCATCCAGGGGTGCCTGGGCTGGACACAACATCGCTCTGATCTGCTCTAAAAGACAGGTCTGCAGAGGGGTTTGGATACCTGAAGCTGGAGATCCAGTGCCTGGTGGGATTCCCACACACCCCAGCTGGAGAGATGCTTATTCCCCTTGGAAACCCACAGGACATGAACACTCTGCCTGCTCGAGTGCTGCCAAAATTCCTGCTGCTTCCATCTCCCCCCCAGTGCTACATCACCTCTTTTAAGTGTTCTGCTGCCAAGTCTGGGGCCACTCCTGTGTTCACAAATCACCTGTTTGGCTTCGGATGACCACAAGACAAAATCATCTTTCTTTCCTTTTGCCCGACGTGTGTTGCCAGAAAATTTCTACGTTATTTTAGTTTGGTTTTTTAAACAAAGAATCATAGAATCCCCAAAAGGTTTGGATTGGAAGGGACCTCAAAACTGGTTTCTTCTAAGGGATACCTTCCCACTAGAGTGGTTTAAGACAGGGAAACTGAGGCACGCCAAGAAAACAGGACCTGCCTACCCATCTCTCTGAAAAGAGCCACATCCCCAGCTGGGAACCATGAAAACCCAACAGAGAAGGAGGTGGGAAGACTTCCCCATGCTCCAGCACAACTCAGACCCTCACCTCCCCAGCAAACCCAAACCCAACCCCATGGCAATTCCCAACCTGACAAGCTCTACTTTTCCAACTGGAGTCATTAGAAAAAGCCACAAGAGTGGTGGGGGGAATTCAGCACTCACCCTCCGCAAGGTCAACAAAAATCCCTCAAAATGTCATAGAGTTTTGCGAGTCCTAAATGAAGAAATTGCTTAATCCACCTGGGGGATTGCAGCTATTATATCCATTGCCGTAAACAAGCCTCTGCTCCAGCTCCCAAGGATTGCACAGGCAGAGAGGAGCCGAGGCTAAATTGACAAGTTGTCTCTGCTGCCCTTGAAACTCAATTTGCCATTGCTCACCTCATTTCAAATTAGCACAGAGAGAAACCTCGCCGGCCGAGCTGCTCTTTTGGGGCTCTTACGCAAGATCCCTGCTCCGCACGCCGGAGGTTTGGGGGGGTTATCCTGCTGCAACAGGAATAGGGAAAAAACTGGGATTAAATGCAGATCCTTGAACATGGTCAAAGCTGCCTAAAGTGCTCAAGGCCAGGTTGGACCAGGCTTGGACAATCTGGCCTAGTGGAAGGTGGGACGATGTGAACTTTAAGATCCCTTCCAGCCCAAGCCATTCCGTGATTCTACAAAATTAGGGAGAAATTCAGCCTCTTGCCAACAAACCCTCGAAAGGTGTGTACATCCCTAAAATCCTTTCCTGAAGACTTAAAAGGGACGAGCACAGGAGCAGAGCTGTGCACAGAGGTGGAGTTTATACCTGCTCCGAGGCATCATCTGGGACTGTGCCGAATGCTCACAGCAGGTCGGGATGGCTCGAGGAAGAAGAGATCTTCCAGATTTGTGTGTGACTTCTTTGAAAGGGGCCCTGAATAGAAACAGGCTTGAAGCACATTTGCAACAAACGTGTTCAGCATCCAGGGAATTGGCTTTGTATTTTCAAAGAGGAGCTTTCAATAGCTGTGATTTCAGGTGAAAGTTTCATATCAATGCTGGATGGATGGTATAAAAAAAAATAAAAATCAAAGGCAGTATCATTAACCTGGAGCCTGAAATGGTCTTGTTTTCACACCTCAACCCAGATCTGGTAGAAGGTGCTGCTACCACTTGTACGCTCGTGCCAGAACTTAATGCCAACAGCCCCCTGCCTTCAGAAGGATGGGGCTTATTCTGAAGGCTCATCCCCTTCAGAAGGATGGGGCTTATTATGCTCCTGGGACACCCTCAGCAAGGGACAGGGATGCAGCAGGGTTAACAAGGACATGCAATGGCCAGAGGGGCTGCAATGGCCTCGTCAGTGCAACCACAGCCATGTGTGACCTGCCCCAGTGCCTCTCCTGCTGCCACTCACACGGGCTGGCATTTACCCACCAAACCCCCTCTCCCCAAGGAGGGACCCCTTGCTGTGGTCTCCCTTGTTGCTCTCAGGAGAAGCATCACCTTCTGTCACCTCAGGAAGCTCCTGCAGATGCCCAAACCCAGTCCTGCAACCCTCGAGAAGGGCAACATCCACAGATTCTGCTGAGCTGCAAAGGCAGCCCCTGAGCCTCAGGGAAGACTGAGTAACCAAGCAAAGCAGGAAAAATGTGGTATTGGAGCACGCTGGAGCGTGAGGATGCTGCTTCCTGCCCTTCCCAGCTTTGTTCAGCACCAAACACAACCAGGGCTGAGGGCACTCAGTGCAGCCGAGTCCCTGCACACCCCGCCCTGCAGCGGGGCCGATGTGACACAGCCACATCACGTTTGGTCACCGCAGCACAAGCACAGAGGGACAACGGGCCTGGCGTGGCAGCCAGCTGCCCCCGCCGCCTGCACAAAGGGCCCCTTGACAGCCAGGGCAGCCATGGCCCTCGACCCCAGCGCCAGCCCGCGCCGCAGGCCCCGCTGCCGTGGGCAGCACAACAGGCCTTGTGTTCCCCTGTGCTCCCTTGTGCTCCCTTGCATTCCCTTGTGCTCCCTTGTGCTCCCTTGTGCTCCTTTGTGTTCCTGGGGCAGAGGCAGATAAAGAGCCAGTGTTGGCTGTCATCAGCATTCCCGGCTGCCCCGTGCCCGCCAACACCTGCCCGCCTTCCCCACCCTGGATCTGAGCCTCCCCTGACCCCCCAACACCCCACCAGGAGGGGACACCAAGGGGCACTTGGCTGCTGGAAGGAGCCAGGTCCCTGATTCAGGCTCTCCAGGATACCAGGACAGCAGTTCCAGCACTTCCCTCGAGCATCACGGCATTGATGTTTGTCCTGATCTCAACACCTGCTAATAGCTCGTGGGCCTAAGAGTACCACGTGTTAAAACAGCACGTGTTGAGAAATTTCTGGTGGGTTTCAGTTTCTCAGCATCAAATCTTTCACAAGGCTAGCGTTTTCTTTCCAAAATAACCAGCAGAGTGTGGGAAAAAAAGGGAAAACAAAAAAGGAACCAAAAGCTCCCAGTAAATCCCAAGAATTTGAAGGCAGCACCTGGATGGGATTCAGTCTGGGGGCAAGGCACAAAGCTGAGGCCAGTTGGTATCTTTTCATGCTTTGCCCATCTCAAGTTAAACCAGCAGAGCCTCTGTGCTGTCTCAACTCAGATCCCTTGTTCTCAGCCCCGTGTTCTTGCTCCAGCTCCCAGTTTTCCCCATTGCATCCTGTGCACTGCTTCCTTTGGATGAGCCATGACTGCAGCACACCCCAGCTCTTTGGCATAAAAACTTTTCCCCCACCACTCACCCTCTCTAATTTATCCCCCGTGCCTGGCACACAGACCTGCCTTCACCCTGCAGCTTCTGGTGCCATTGGCCTTTGCTCCCAGCCTGCAGGGTGTTACCTGTGTTACCTACACCACTGACTGCAGGAGAAGGCAGAACAGTGCCTGCTCTCATGGATGACACTCCTCACCTTCTGCCACCGTATCTATCGACAAAATTCAAACCAAGTGAGCAGATGGAGAAGCGAAGGCGAAATTTCCCCCCCACTGCTCCCATTTGAATCAGCCACAGGTGATTCCCTTGCCCTGCCAGGCACAGGAGATGCCGAGCTCATGGGGCAATGGGAACAAGCAGGGAGGGGGGATTATGTCCTGGAGCAGTGGACACTCAAGAAATAACAAAGCTGTCCATCGCAGAGCACTGAGCACACAACTCAGAATGTTCTGTGATTAGCTGGAGAACACTGACATTAGGAGAAGCATTTGCCTCA
Source organism: Climacteris rufus (assembly GCA_013398175.1). Taxonomy (NCBI): domain Eukaryota; kingdom Metazoa; phylum Chordata; class Aves; order Passeriformes; family Climacteridae; genus Climacteris; species Climacteris rufus. The sequence continues at coordinate 256,175 of VZRZ01008706.1, read as the reverse complement.
GCAAATTCCTTTGAGTAGTCACGATCTGAGTGTTGCCGGCGTGGGCAGCAGCTTGGCCAAGCAGGGAGGTTACAGCAGGGCACTGACATCCAGAGAAAACCTGGGTCTGCCAAAATACATCATTTCGTGACCCTCCGCTTCCTCCCAGAGCTTCTGGCCCTGATCCTATGGCAAAAACACCGAAATCCTGTCCATAAAAGGCTGGGAAGCTCCGTGCTCTCACACCCCACTGCAGCCCCATGGCTGCCTTTCCCCTGTCATGGAAAATCCAGGACCAGATCTGTAAGCAGCATCCCAACCCTCCACTGAAACTCCCGCTGATTTATGTCACTGAGGATCCTCCTACAACCCAAACCCGAATCAAAGCATTCCTGGGAGAAGCCCCGCGCCTCCCCATCAGCAAAAAGAGCTTTTGACCGCAGTGCGTGCTGTAGAATTTGACTTTGAGTGACTATCATAAAGTGTTTTTATTTTTAAGCTGTTTTATGCCATTTCCCCAGCTCACGAGGAGTGCACCTTGGTGTCAACAGGACTCTTTTGTCTTTGTAAGCTATTTTGAGGCAAAATATCTGTAAATTACTTCCCCAAACCTCCGCACAAGCAGATCATGCAGAGAAAATAGGCTTTGCAGGAATGCAGTAAATTGTTTCTGTCACACAAGGAAATATAACCAATGGAAATCGTTATGGATGAGTCATTATGAGAGGGACCGAAAAAATTAACCTTCATCCATTTCCTTCATCTTAGAGAGTGTGCGAGGGTGTGCACGGGAGAAGGAAGGTGGAGAACACCTGCTAAGTGAGGGCATGGGGCTGGGGGAAAGGTGGGATGTGCAAGCAGCTGCAGACAGGAAAACCTGACTGTTTGGGAGAGGGTGCCAGGACTGGGGTGCTGCAAAAGGAGAGGGGCATCAGCCCACCCCCAAGAAGGGAAGGGATGCTCCATGGTGGGAGAAATTTCTGCTCAATCCCATTATGCAGGAAGGGAATGCTCCTTCCCAGCTATTACGCTTTGATTTTGTCTATCCCTGTCCTCAAATCCCACGGAAACACCAGGAGGTGAGCATGTTTAAAGAGGAATGTGAAGCAAAAGCTTGATAACCACAGGCTGTCCCCCACCTACTGCCACCACAGCACATCCCAACACACCTCCTCTTGCTTGATCCTTGTGACTTCAGAATAAACACGCAGGTTTTCTATTTGCCAGAGGTTTTTTTTGGTTAAATGCACAGAAAACAGAGAAGGAATGCAGCAGTGTGGGCCAACGAGCTCTGCCTGCGTGGGAGAGGTGGCTCCGGGAGACAGAAGCATCAGCTAGAGGAGTACGTGTGAACACGGCAGAGGAAAACATTTATTCCCACACATTTGGGATAAAAACCATCAGTAGTAACGCTGGCTTGTGCTCTGCTTCAGTCCCTTACCCTTAACCAAGCGCTGTGCACGCGTTTCTCTCCGTACCTGTGCACGTTCCCCACAGAGGTTACAAAAAATAAGAAGCAAATCCATTCCCCGAGTGGCAGATAACGATTCCTCTGGCCACGGCGCGCAAACAAGGCGGCAGAAAAGGCTCAAGTGTTAAATGTTCCCTAATGTGCAGTAATTGATTTCCATGTGTGCAGTAATGGATTTGGTCACATCATGCAACAATGGATTTGACATGGGTTCTCGCTGATATTATAAACATAGTTAAGTCGTTAGCGCGGTGCCCGGGAATTAGGCCTTTAATAGCGCTGACCCCGTGCCCTGAGCCAGCTGGCCAGCACCAGCAGCCACCAAAATCTTCAGGGCTGGTTCATGCTCAAGGACACAGCTGGCAATTTAACAGCTAAAAGCCGCTCTGAGCTGAGCAAAACACGTCCTGAGTTATGCTCCATCCATTTGCTCCCTCATACACAATTCCCGGCTGGTCTGTCTCCTTCCCAGGAGTGGAAGGAGAACCACTTTTGCACAGTGGTTGCACAACCCAAGTTGCTGCACTCCCACCCCAGGGATGGGCAGGGCGAGTGGCATAGAATCACAGATTGGTTTGGGTTGGAAGGGAACTTAAAGTTCATCTAGTTCCAACCTTCCAGGTTGCTCCAAGCCCCATCCAACCTGGCCTTGGACACTGCCAGGGATGGGGCAGCCACAGCTGCTCTGGGCACCCTGTGCCAGGGCCTCCCCACCCTCACAGGGAACAATTCCTTCCCAATATTCCATCTAACCCTGCTCTCTGGCAGTGGGAAGCCATTCCCCCTTGTCCTGTCCCCTCCAGTTCTCCTGGACCCCCTTTAGACACTGGAAGGGCCTCCAAGGTCTCCCCAGAGCCTTGTCCATCTCTCCCAACCTGTCTCCAGAGCATCCAGCAGCCTGCCTCCCCAGCCTTCAGAGCACCTCCATGGCCACCTCTGGACTTCCTCCAGCAGCTCCACATCCTTCCAGGTCTTTAACTCCACTGAAAATCATCTTCCACATCCCACAGCCCAGCCATTCGCAGGTTCCTGCACCCATTGCAAGCACAGGTGGGTGAAGTCATAGAATGGTTCATGGAAACATGGAACGTTTGGGTTGGTAGTAACCCTGAAGACCATCTCATTCCAACCCCCATCCCCAGCAGTGTCTCCTGTTGCAGGAGAGACCAGCTGAAGCCCAACACCACCTCCTGTCAGCGGGGCCCCTCGGAGGGGCCGCGAGGCAGTCGTGGAGGGTTGGAATTGGTTCCCATTGGGTACTTACAAGCCTTGTAGCAGTGTTAAAAATCTATTATTTTCACTTGGGCGCTGCAGCAGCACTCGCCTTCTGTCGAGAAGTGATTGGGCTCCTGTCCGTCAGGGACACTGAGCAATTGTACGGAGAAAATTGCATTCAGCAATGGGGGATTTAAGAGGGTGCTTGTTCTCAAACAGGGCTCCAATTAATTAACTCAGAGGAAGGGGCTGCTCGGGGTTTGCATGGTCTTTTCTGTGTTTTCCTTGGTGCATTGAATTTATTGGCGGGTGCCTTGGTTTGTTTCTTTCTTGCTTTTCTGTCTGTCTTTAAGACTCTTTGTGGGATGATAAAGCACAGGGAATGTATTTACTCAGCAGGGGATTAATTGGGAAGCAGGCAGGAGAAACTGCTGGGCCAAGCCCCAAATCCCAACCCTCACACGGCACCTGCCAACACCAGGCATGGAAAAGCCTCCTGGCCAGCCCAGTGCATGTGGGATTTTGTAGTCCAAGGGTGTCAAGATCCACTGGAAGTAGGAAAGGATCTCAGCCATGGGGTTTTCACTTTGACTCTTCCAACCCTGCATCATGCAGAAATGGGGAAAAGAAGCAAATGTCAATGTCATGGGCATGAGGAATGTACCAGAACTGTGTGTGCAACAAGTGGGAGCAACGCTGAGCTTTGAATAGACTGGGAAAGCCTTTTATTGGGATTGTGGCTTCTGCTCGAGCCAGCTCGGCACTGTTTCACAGGATATGGTAAAGGCTGCAATACTCTCCCCTCCTCCCTCCATGCTTTGGTCACCTACCAGGACAAGAAATTCCTCCAGACATGGATAATTCCTTTATTTTTCCAAGAACAAACACAGGAGGGTCTGAGCTCAGGGTCCCACCACACAGACCATGCCCCAGGAGAGAATACTCTCTGTTCAAAGAGAATTAGCAACTGCTGTTGCTCTTGGAGAGGCTCTGGTGCACAACTGGTGGAACCACACGCATGGGCTTCAATCAAAGGACACTTGGAGAAGCACCAAGGAGATGTATGGGAGTGTTGAGAAGAGCAGGTGCCCCCCATGGGGATTTCATTAGAGGAGCACATCCTCCAGCATGCAATTCCCAAATTTGCAATGGAATCGTGTTCCTCAAGAGCAGATGGAGATTCATGGCCTGTGGTGACCCAGCACACAGCACAACCTCTGCTCCTTGGAGACCTGGGGCCTCACTGCTCCAAGGAGCCCTCCCCAAACGCGACCACAGCCAAATCTCCACAACCACCCAGCCCTGACTTTCCCTCTGACCGAGACATTTCACGGCGCCACTGCCATTTCCAGGGGTGAGAAAGGTCCCCTTCTTACCCCCAGCCCTAATCTTTCAAAGGAATTAATCTTCAAAGCAATCTCTTCCCAGCAGAGCAAGTTTTGATTTATGAATTGAGGCGACAGCTGAGCTCCTCTGACAGGGGAGATGGGAAGCGTTGGGTGGATGGGGTCAGTGCCAGGAGAAACCTCCACAGAAATTGGCACCCAGAGCACAGCTGGAGCAACCACCACCTCTTTGTCCTTGGGAAATTCCAACCTGCCTTATTTCCTTCATTAACCAGGAAAAGCAAGTTTCCCACCTTCAATAAATTTTTTAACAAAGAGTTGACCTGAGCAATAGCACAAAAGCCTCATCAAAGGCTTTGTTTTCCTCTCATAACACCATTCCCTACTACAAATTGCAGCATAACCTACACGCAAAATGAGCAACTGAACCAAGGGGATTTGGCTTCATTGAAATAAAACATTTTGATGAAATTTTAAATGAGAAAATGGTGATGGCCCCCACGAAATGATTTGATTTCGGTGAATCTGTGTTTTCATTTTGAAAACTGATTCATTAGAATTTTTTTTTCCAACCAGCTCTAATCAAAGTGCTTTAGGCGTTTTTGAAAATTTCAGTCCCGAGCTTCAAAACAATTTAATTTGTGTTATAAAGCAGCAAAGTTTATGACACAGAGATACAGTGAATGGAAGCACTTTTTGACTTTGCAAACACTTCAACTTTTAGAAATTAAATTAATGGTAATGTGGGAGAGTAATTTCAAAAGTTTCTTTCCCAAAGTACAGAAAGTATTTTCCAACTCATCTGAAGGCAGACTTTATAAATATAATATAAGGTTGTCATCTCCACGCTTACAGCTTGCTTTTCACTACCACCAGCTCCATTTAAAGATTCTTCAGGTCGTGAGCAAATGAAATAAAAGAACTCATTTCTGTTCGTGAAAATTCCAGTGACGGGATCATTATAGAGAGCATCTCCAAAGGGAAAAGGGAAAAGGGGAGAGAAAGCAGAGGATATATAGCAAAAATGGAAAGAGAATGAGAACATCACGGGAAATGCTCATTCCAACAAGGGCCCCATTCACCCGCTCTTGTCTTTCCTTCAGGGTTAGTTCTTGTTTCATTACAGATTAACACAGCATCTCTTCTCCCGAGCCCCGCGCTGGAGATCGCTCCATCCATTTAAATAGATTTCAAACGCCGGGACTGATCTATGCCAAGCTGTAATTTTGGATGCTAACGTGGCAGCTAATGCACTCCAGCCTCTGCAGAGAGAGGGAGGTGTGTGAATTGCTTCCTCGATATGATAAATTCATTAGATAAAGGAACCCGAGATAACAGGAAGAGCACTTGGGAAAGCATCTGGTGGCGCGGATGTGCAGGGAAGGGGGTCACAGCTTGACTCTCATGGTTTGCATAAGAGCAGGGAACTGAACAAAAGAGACTTGTACAGGGGACTGGAAGGCACCTTTGGGTCAAGCACTCCTTCTTTGTCCCCTCTGAGACAACCACGTAATATTCCAACAGCTGCTCGAACCTCTGAATGGCACCCCATGGGAAGCATCTCAAAATGCCAACCAGGAAGACTATGGGAAAGATGAAATATCATGTCCCTAAGTACAGGGGAACCTCGGATCTTGTCTGAAATGCTGCTGGTAGAGATGCAAAAACTGATGCCAGAAATCTGCTCTGCTGTCCAGGCTGGATGTAGAGGATGGGGCAGTGGGGAGTGACAGACCCACAGGCTGTGTAATCCCTGCTATCCCACTGGCTCCTGACACTTCCACCTGCAAGTACTGGGATCTGGATCTCACTGAGCCAGCCCTCTCCAGCCTGTGTTTAAATTCAGCTCCAGTGTCACAGGGAAAGGAGCACGGCAGGCTCCTAGGATCTGCTCCGGTGGTTTGGCTCACAGAAAACCAGGACAAAGAAATAGGAGGATACTTTGGCAGCCACATAAAGGAGACTAATAAACACTGAAGATTGGAGCAAAGCAATGGAGATCAACAGGGCATTACAAAGCAGAATAGAGAAAAAGGGAAGGAATGGAGAAGAAGGGGAAGGAGCACAGAAAGCCAGCAAAAGATTAAGGATGGTAAAAACCAGAGTGTTTAGAAGGTCCAGCACCATCTCCAAGGGCATTGCAGGAAGCCCATGGAAAAGAGAAGCCACGGAGGATCCTGCAGCAAATTAGGCTCAGTGGAGAGGAGCAGGTTAGGCTCAAGTTTTCCCAGATTCTCCTGCCAGGATGACAGCCAGGAACACCTGAATCCTCCCAGGTCTCTGCCATCCATGAGATTACTCGATCTAAACCAAACCTAGCCAATGCAGGGGGGTGGAATTCAGCACAAGGAGATTACCACGGCAGGAGAGCTGCTCCCAGCACGGCGCTGGCAAAGCCTTCCCACAACAGCAAGTGAGCTGCCAGATGGATTTTAATCTCATTAATCTGTTTCAGGGCCAGCCGGCGGCGAGGGGCTGCCGTGGGCGAAGTGGCACGCGACACCTTCCCCCGAACCCTTGGAAAAAGGGAAAGATTTTACATGGAAATGTTCTCCCACTCGGAGCACTTCAGGCACCCAAGTGCTGGAAATGTGGGTCATATATGCCCAGAGAAGCTGTGTCTGCCCCATCCCTGGAGGTGTTCAAGGCCAGGCTGGACAGAACTTGGAGCAATCCAGTCCACTGGAAGGTGTCCCTGCTCAGGGCAAGGGAATGGAACAAGATGGGCTTTAAGGTCACTTCCAACCCAAATCATTCCACAATTCTGCACAATTCTGTATCTGCATTATTAATCCATTTATCATTTCTGCAACTCACAGCTTATTTGGATTTAACGTAAGGTAATGAAGATACTGCAATGTCTCTATCCAGGGAAAAGTCTTTCCTGCGCTCACTTGAGGCTGTATAAATTAAACACCCGCTTCAGTGCTGTCCAAGGGATACCAGGCTGAGACCTGGGGTCCCCACTCTGGTACAGGTTCAGTAGATAACCTTGAGGATCGTAAACCTGCCATTGCATCCTCTCTGCTTTCTCCTAGTAGAACAGGGATGTTAAACAGAACTGAGGTCTCAGTGAAAAACATTCCACAGTCAGTATTTTAGGGATTGAGGAACATATAGAAGGGTTTGTAACAAAGCCTGAGACACCACAAAGGGGGAGACAACAAACCTGGGACCACAGGCATCAATAAATCAGCTACAGTGCAGGAGCATTCTTGGCTTAGGGTAGAATCATAGAATGGTTTGGGTTGGAAGGAACTTAAAGCTCATCTCAGTCCAACCCTCTTATCATGGACAGGGACACCTTCCACCATCCCAGGTTGCTCCAAACTGACCTCGAGCACTTCCAGGGCTGGGCAACCACAGCTTCTCTGGACAACCTGTGCCAGGGCCTCACCAGCCTCACAGGGAACATTTTTTTCCTCATATCTATTCTAAACCTACTCTCCAGCAGTTTGACCCATTCCCTGTTGTTCTTTGCAACTGGACCAAGCCAAGAGTGAAGCTGGGAACACCAGAGAAGGAGAGGCTCCTTCCAGCTGCCACCAGCCAGAAAAGGACCCGTTGCTTTTGTTCACTGAGGGTCCTTCTGCTCCTCCCACCCCTGTGCTGCGCTTATCGACCTCCCTGCACCGCACACCAGCCTCTGCTGAGCACGAGTTCGGCTTCAAAGCAACCCAAATCCATGGATGTGAGGGCCACTCACAGCTCAGCATACACCAAGTTCAGTGCACGTCAATTAGAGATAAATTTAAGCTAATGAGAAGTAAGTGTCCAGGCAGGGCTTCACATCGATTTGGTTAAACCAATGTAAGAGAGCAAGTGCACGTTTGGATATGTGGATGCGTGTCCGCGGATAACTGCATTGCTCCTTGGCAGTTTGCCCCCAAAGCTTCCTTGGTTAATTCTGAAGGTTTTTCAGATGAAAGCACCGAATTTTCAGTCTTCTGTTTTGTTTTCAAGTAATGATGCTCACGCGGCACTTCCAAGCCCTCTGTGAAACAGAGCCACTGTTTTCTTTTGTACAGAAAAGTTGGGAGATAAATTGCAGATGATTCAGTAAATAACTCAGCCTATGACCTTGATGCTTATTGATTCCTCAAGCTGTTTATCTTTCTTGTGTGCTCCCCAGCAAAAACAATTATCACTTAATTATAAAGCAGCTTGGCTTGAGGGAACCACCAATTGGCTGGCACGGGATGAGTTCATCCCTGCACACCACAGAGCCCCGACCAGACCGACTGCTTAGGATTCAGAGCCACAAACTTCATTATTTTCTTCCTAGCTCATGTTTTTCCCCTCATTTTAAAATCACTTAAGGACGTTTAGCCAATCCAGGGGTTTGACTGCCCAAATACTCGCGACGGATGGGTTCCAAACAGCAAGTGCCAGCATTGGAAAAGGGGAAAAAAAAGAACGGGAATGATCAAAAGAAGCAAAAAAGGAGAGGTTGTTGGTCCTGGAAATAAAATACCTGGGCTGTTCTCTCCTTCAGTGACCTTGGGTAAAGCATTTTCTCTGTTGCCTCCCCTTCTCTCTGGCAGAGCTGTGCCAGCCGTGTGCAGAATCCTGCACGAAGGATCCTTCCTGCTCTTGACCGAAGTTTCCCAATGCCACTGGGATGGGAAAAATGACAGCTTGGCACTGCTGCAGCCATGCATGCATTTGGAAAGCACTTAGAGGCATCCATTAGCACGGGAAAGGGAATTATCATCTCCACCCCAAGGCAGGAGGAGGGAAGGGAACCTCCCCCTTCACTAGAAATGAAGGATTTATAATTTTTATGCACTTCTGAGCTGTGCCATCCTCCAGTGAAAGGGAATGGGGGGATTCACAGAGGGGTCTGGACAGGCTGGATTCTGGAGCATGTGCAGAGAAGGGAAAGGAGCTGAGGAAGGGTCTGAAGCCCAGGAGGGGCTGAGGGAGCTGGGGGGGCTCAGCCTGGAGCAAAGGAGACTCAGAGGGCCCTGCTGGCTCTGCACAGCTCCTGCCAGGAGGGGCAGCCAGGGGGGTCGGGCTCTGCTCCCCAAGGAACAGGGACAGGAGCAGAGGAAATGGCCTCAAGCTGTGCCAGGGGAGGTTTAGGTTGGATATTGGGAAAACTTCCTCATGGAAAGGGCTGCCCAGCCCTGGCACAGCGGCCCAGGGCAGTGGTGTACTCACCATCCCTGGAGGGATTTAAAAGCCATGTGGATGGGGCACCTGGGGACATGGTTTAAGGATGGGATTGGCAGTGCTGGCTTAACAGTTGGGCTCAATGATCTTGGAAGTTTTTCCAACCCAAGTGATCCTATGATTCACACTCTAGACTCCCTAAATGTGCCTCTGCCCCTGCAAAACCACACAACCTGCAGCAGGGACACTTTATTTCCCAGCACTACACGCTCTTTAGCTGCCAGATCCCCCAAACCTGCCCACCTCCTCCTCCTCCTCCACAAATCCTCAACAGCAGCAAACTCAGTTAGGGAGCTGTGGGACCCTGATGTGATCAGACGCCGCCGATTGAGGAATCCAATGCAATGAAGAGCAGCAGCAGGCAGAGCCACTAAACAGACAAACATCATTACACACCATAAAGAGATCAGAGCCAGGGAACACATCCTGCAGAGCTGTGTGGGGACACCGAGCCTCCGTCCCTGCCGTGTGAGCAGGGACCAGGAGCAAAGCCACACGATGGCACTGCATTTTCCAGAGCTCTCCGATTCCCGCAGGTTTTGCAGCAGTGCCTGACCCAGTGCAGCATTTCCCTGTGCAAAATAGCTCAGGTTTTGCAGGAAAATTGTAAAGACCTCACAAACTACTGCCAGCTCAGCACAGGGGGCTCAGGAAAGGCTTTCCAGAGCATCCGTGCCCGAGTGCTGGGGTCACCACTCAGCAGCTCTGATGATCAAAGCTCCATCCCTGTCCCTGGCAGCCTCATTTAAATTCCGTTTCAGCCCAGGACAGAGGTGCTCTCAGTCACACTGTGGGCAGGACACTGAACCATAAAATTCCAGAATGGTTTGGGTGGGAAGAGACCCTAAAGCCCATCCTGTTCCACCCCCTGCCATGGCCAGGGACACCTTCCACTATCCCAGGTTGCTCCAAGCCCCATCCAACCTGGCCTTGGGCACGGCCAGGGATGGGGCAGCCACAGCTTCTCTGGAGAACCAGTTCCAGTGTCTAACCAAGCACTCAGCAAAGTTGCAATAGCATTTCCTACTGTCTCTCCTTGAGACCAAAATCTCCTTTTATTCATCCATGGGTACTCCAAGAGCTCTTATGCCATTAAGCAGCTCCCAGTAAAACTCAGAACATGAATCCAGCTTGTCTGCAGTGCCCAAGCAATTGCTTTTAATTAATTCCTGCCTCTTAATTGGAGTAACAAGGATTGCAAACAGATCAGACGACAGGTTGATATCACTATTTATAGTGAGCAGAGCTGCCCAAAAAGACCCTTATTCCTTACATTCACCAGCCAGCTGTCACAAAAAATATTCCTACACACTTGGTGGTGATTATTTTAGTCTTTTAAAGCAGTTTAAGGAGTGAAAATAAGCAACACCTTCCCTCCAACTCCTCTTTCCTCCCTATCACAGTTGCACACATCACATTCACCTTCTGCCCATCACAGTCTGGACAGAGGTGTGCACTTTTCCAGAGGTACAAATATCCTCTGCATCTGCTCATCAGCTCTTCAGCCACGTGGCAGGGGGATATTTCACATCCTTGTGTTCCCACAGACAGAGGTTTTATGGCCCTGTGTTGCCCAGGGAGCAGCCAGGAGCAATCCAGGATATACTGTACCCTTGCAGGAGGGGATTGTCACATTAAAAAACCTCTAAATGCTTAAAAGGGTTTTCGTTTAGAGTCTCCTGCCGTGAAGTGTCTTCAAGGGCCCCAGATTTATTATTTCATCAGAAGATCAGAGAGGGGAAGTTTGTAGGAGATCAAACAAATAGGAATACATTAGGAGAGACAGTGGGAGAGGCTGGAGAAACTGTTGGATTAAATAAAGTGGGACAGAATCCCTGCTGACCAGGTGGGTTGTTTTCCCTCACAGCTCCCACCCCATGGACCCTCAATCCCTGCCCAGGAAGCACCAACCATGGAGACACTGGCAGGGTCCTGGGGTGGGGAATAAAGCCCCTGGTGTCAGCAGGACCCATCCCAATTCCTAAAGCAAAGGGAATTTCCTACTAGATTTCATTATAGATCAAAGAGTTGGAGAACACCCCAAAGGAGAGGGTGCAAGGGGACAAGATGGCCCTTCTGGAAAACAGAGTGGGTCCAGAGGAGGGTGATAAAGGTGAGGGGACTGGAGCATCTCCCTGCCCAGGACAGGCTGAGGGAGCTGGGGCTGCTCAGCTCCAGAGGAGCCCCAGCTGAGAGGGGCCCTGAGCCCTGGGTGTACCTGAGTGCAGGGAGGGCTCAGAGCAGGACCCTGGGTGTCCCTGTGAGCAGGGAGGGCTCAGCCCTGGGTGTCCCTGTGAGCAGGGAGGGCTCAGCCCTGGGTGTCCCTGTGTGCAGGGAGGGCTCAGCCCTGGGTGTCCCTGTGAGCAGGGAGGGCTCAGAGCAGGACCCTGGGTGTCCCTGTGAGCAGGGAGGGCTCAGCCCTGGGTGTCCCTGTGTGCAGGGAGGGCTCAGCCCTGGGTGTCGCTGTGGGCACGGAGGGCTCAGA
>VZRZ01008706.1:202426-244474 GCA_013398175.1 Climacteris rufus | reverse complement strand
AGCAGGGCCCAGCAATGGCCCCAGAGGAACGGGCAGGGACTGATGCCCAGGGAGCTCCCCCTGCACAGGAGGCAGAACTTCTGACTGAGCACTGAACAAATTGCCCACAGAGGCTGGGGAGCCTCCCTCTCTGGAGCTGTTCCAGAGCTGTCTGGACACAACCCTGTGCCATGTGCTCTGTTGGAGCAGGGTGGGACCAGATAAGCCCCTGTGGTCTCTTCCCTGACCCATTCTGGGGTGCTGCAATATCATCTGCTGCTTTTGGCCTGTTGGGGACGGGGTGGGTGCTGCACAAAACAGCAATTATCCCCACGCTGCTCCGGAGGCTCGACTCAGGCCTGTGCTGTTGGGAGCTGCTATTTCGTGCCATGCCTTCTCCAGCATTTGTGAGTTGAAACACGTCAGCCTTTCTGTTTCTTTGCCCCCCTCCCCAGCCCGTGGCAGCTGAACAGGCTTTGGAGCCTTCTGTTCCCATCCCACCCCCAGCACCTCTCGGCTCCTCGGCAGCTGTCAGCTCGCACGGCTTCATCTCGGGAGAGCAGTGGGCGGACATGAATATACACCAAATATATATAGAAATGTGCACAGGAGGGCTTTGCTTCTGCTCACACGTCTCGTGGGAGCGGGTCGGGAAATGGGCTGCCAGCACGTCTCCTCCCTGAAATCCTCATTCACAAGAGGAGCGTCACACCTCCGAGGTCAAGCCACGCTTGAGTTTTAATTCATTAAGCTAACTTCTGTGCTGGCTGAGTCTGCAGACTTGAGGAAATTGCTATTTTATTGGGGTGGAAATGGGAAAGCTTGGCTTGCTCCTACCCAGTCACTGGAATTTGGGTTCCCACCAGCATCTCCTGTGTCAGTCTGGGCTTGGGCGCCTCACCCAGGGGTGACAACCCCGTCTGCCACCGTCTCTGCAATGCCAGAGTGTCCACAGAACCAGCTCTGCCAAAAATCACCCCTTGGACCAGCAGCTGTAGCCTCATCCCGAGTGATTTGAGGGGATGGACAGTGATGCTCTCTTGCAAAAAAAGACAGGAGCCTTCTGCTCTTGCAGAAGCTTTAAAACGGGATGGGACAGGCTGTGACATCCCTGGGCATGTCTGGGAGACACAAGCATGCTCCAGAATACTTCAATGAGGGGAGACAGGCAGCAACATCCCTGTGCAGGGCTGGGAGACACAGGGATTCTTCCCAGGGTGATGCAGAGCAGCGGGGCAGGAGGCAGGGAGGTGCTGCCACCAAAATACTGAACACAGTATCTCTGAGTGACCTCGACCTCCAGCTGCCACGCAGAAAAGGTAGGCAAAAAGGAGGAAAAATAATGTTTTCACTCCTGGCAGCTCGACAGAGACAACACCTGCTTCTGCCTGCTCCAGACTCAGCAAAACTGGGCTTCCATCACCTGATCGTGTACATGGCGAGCCCAAGCAGACACACAAAAATCAATGCACATCGATCCCTAAGCCAGGAATTCATAAACTCCTTTAAAGGTCAAGGATTGATTTTTCACTTTCTGTAAAAAGAAGAGACTCCTGCCATCAGCCTCCTGCCCCCATCAACCGGCTCGTCCCGTGCTTCCCTCCCTGGCAGCTCCGTGCCAAGGCACAGACACCTTCCCCCACGTGCACAGTCATCATGGAACGCAGAAGTGGCACATTCAGAAGGATATGTTGTTATAGTTGGCATCTTGTAGTAATGGTGTGTGTGTAGTAGGCATCTTGTAGGAATGCCTGTGTTCATTTAACTCCTGGCTTGCTGCAGGTGCTGTTTTGACGGGGCTCAGAGAGAGCTGAGCCCTTGCAGGAAGGAGCAGCAGCCCTTCCCACACTGATGCCCAGGATCTCACCAAGCAGGCTTGGATTTATTATTTTGAGGGCCCCCATCCCTGGCTATTGTGCCTCTGAAGACCCACAGGGACCTCAAATCATCTCATCCAGCATCCTGTGGCAGCTCCTCCCTTTGGAGGACAGCGACAGCCTGCTCCTCTCCAAAGGCTGCGTGCACTGAGCCTCGTGCCACAGAGACATCCCCATCTGATGGACATTCCCAGATGAAGGACATTCCCAGCACAGCAGCAAGGGGTTCAAGCAGCCCAGCCCAAACCAAGCCAGGCACTCTCCCCCCTGTCCCTCACCTTGCCTTCAAAATCCACAGTGGGCAGTCACTCGTAATTACTGTAAAATAGCTGGGCTCCATTTCAGGGTGCTGCTGTTCTTTGCTAGAAGCTGGTAAATCAATCCTCCAAGGAATTATAATCACCCTGCCCTGGCCCTGTTCCCTGGATTTCTGGCCCCTTTCCCTGGCAAACCTCCTCTCCGGGCTGGAAGTCCCTCTGCCCAAAGTCCCTTCTCCCTCCTCACACCATCATCTCTTCAGTCAGCACTTTGCACACAAATCCTTCATTCCTTGAGGTCCTGTGTAGATAAATCCAGGAGAAACTGCATTTTATAAGGTTTTTCTATCATCCCTGTCCCTGCATAACCCTGGTCCATCTCCACAACACCGCCTAGTCACAGCCTGCTGCTACGCACAATTCCCACACCATCCAGAGGCAGGATGCAAAGCTTCAGAATGCAAAGAGCTTTCCCCAGCCGTGCCACAACTTATTGCTCTTTGGAGGAACAAGAAAACAAATTTAAACAGTGCTGGATTTAATTGATTTCTTCCTCAATGGAAGCTCAGCGGGGAAAGTCAGAAGCACAATGGATGCAGAGGAGCAGCTGTCCCACACCTTGGCACATAGGCAAGGCTTTACATTTACTTCAGCAAGCACTAAGGCAGTCCCAGAAACCATAAAAGTCAAGTTTCTGTGTTTCTGGAGGAAGTTTCCCTCCTTGCAAAGCTTAGGGAAGCACTAAAAGAGCAGAATTGAAATGATCCTCTGCACAAGTAAAGGGTTCAGCACCACAGCTCTGGAGTTCCCCAGAAACTTCTTACTGAAACTTTCCTCCCCAAAAGGGAGTGTGTGGCAAAACCTCAAGAAAACTCGCAAATTAATCTGTTTTATAGCAAAGCAAATTCTGTATTTGAATAAAAAACCACAAGTGCTTCTTCCTGGCTCATGCCAACAGGCTCTGCCAGTCCTTGGCTGGTGCTCACAGTCCCGGCTTGGCTCCACATGTCCCTCCAAACGTGCCCAGTGCCACGGCATCTCATCGTGCCCAGGAGATGATTGTGTTACAGGGAATGAAAAGGACCAGCAGCTCTCCCCACCTGCTCCGGGAGGGATTTGTAATGCAGAAGGACGCTCAGAAATCGAGGGGAGCGTAAACACCCCTAATGAGCGCAATTAGAATTCTGCAACCGGTGCTGGTGAACAAGGAGGTCCTGTAAGGTGCAGGGGCCAGGATTTGATGTGCTGGTTTGTGTCCACTGCACACACAGCTCCAGATCCCAAACAGTGATGGGTTTGGAGGGGGAAGGTGGCAGGAGGGTGTTTGGGGCTGCTGCACAAAAGGCAGATTCAGATGCACCAGCTGCTCGGTGACATCCCCAGTGCCACTGGAAAGGGGGAAGGGAAGAACACCGAGACACTGGAGCCAACTTACAGGAGATTAAAAAAAGCCTTTCTGAGCAGCACGATGCTGACAGAGCAGCATGGTTTGATGGCGGAATCACAGAATCCCAGAAGGATTTGGGTTGGAAGGGACTTTAAAGCTCATCCCATTCCACACCCCTGCCATGGGCAGGGACACCTCCCACGATCCCAGGTTGCTCCAAGCCCAGTCCAACCTGATCTTGGACACTTGCAAGGGTTGGGCATCCACAGCTTCTCTGGGCAAACTGTGCCAGGGCCTCTCCACCCTGACATGGAAGAATTTCTTCCCAATATCCCATCTAACCCTGCCCTCCTGCAGCTTGAGGCCATTCCCCCTTGTCCTGGATGTGAGGGATGCTGTGGAGGAAGCAGAGCCACAGGAAAACCCAGCTCAGTTCCCAGCTCTGGCCTATCTTCCCACATGACCTTGGACAAGGCATTTAATCTTTCTCTGCCTCGTTTTCTTGGTGCTTTGCCTCGGAGGACTTTGGGTCTGGACTTTGTCTTACAAGGGGTTTGGCTACACTTGAATGCTTACTTTAAATTCAGTAATTGCCAATTAAATCAACATGCTTAGCATACTTTCATGGACTGTGCTTTTTTTTTTTCCCAGCTAAACATGTTCACCTTAATTAAAGGAGTCTGCAAGTCATTGCAAAGCCATCATGTCCTGCCAGTTCAGTCTTAGCACTGCAGCATTTGTATGCCCACAAAACCAATTTTGTATGATTGGCACTAAGGGATGGGACCTTCTGTTCATTAGGGGCTTCTAAGTGCCACTAGGCAAGAAAATTAAATCTGATTCAGATGGGAGGAGAAGGATGGATGACAAAGACAAGTATTTTCAGGAGAGGGAATAGACTGTTTTACACTACATTTACAGAAGATAAAACATATGGGACCTATTCCGAGGCAAAAGGGCGAGGTCTGGGCAAAGTTGGCCTCAGAAGTTACATTTTCAGGTCTATTTTTAGCTTTTCTGTTTTTTAGCAAGAGGATGTGATTGCTCTATTTATGGTTTATAAGGCATTTGGTGTGTTTGGGATGTGATTCTCCATCCCTGCTCCCCTAACACAGGAGAGACCCATGGAGGAGGTCACTGACACCTAAACTGATTTCAGCTCAAAGTCTTCTGTCACTTTAAAGGGCTCAAAACTGGCAGCAGCAGAGGATAAAAGTGATGAGGCGAGGAAGAGATTTACCTGTTTTTTCCAAGAAAAACAGCTCACCAGAACCCTAGGCAAGGCTCACAGATGCACAGGGTTCATGCCATGGGAGCTGGGGTACAGAAATGTGCCCCTTGCTCCAAATGATGCAGCCCCTGTTGTCTGTCTGTGCTTGGAAATCGCTGTAAGGAGCACCCAGGGGTGAACTGGGCTGGACTGGGAGACGGCCAGACCCCAACCAGGCAGACCAGTGGTGCAAATGGACAGACAGGTGGGCGGCCAGGGATGGGAAAAGGGGCTCCAGCTACATGGGGAGGATGGTGTGTTGTCACTTGGGGGCTTTTAGGGGAGGAAAGGAGTAGGAATCAAATATCCAAAATGCCCCAGCTGGGATACAGGGACACATCAGCACTGCACAGCACACCCAGCACATGCCCCTCCATTCCAATCCCTCCAACTTTTCCCGTCAGGAACTTGCACAAGCACCAAGTAGAATTCCAATAACAGCAACAAGCTGCAGGCACGAGGCTGTGCCCCACAGCACCCCTGGGAACAGCCCAAAGCTGCCCCAAAATCCTGCTGGGATCACCTTCACTGTAGGCCTGCTGAAGTCTTTTAAGGTAAAACCACCAAAACTTTGCAGGAAAGCATGAATTTAATTTTTTTTTTTTTTTTTTTTTAAGATTTGTTTCAGAAAAGCTGTCAAAAATGTTTAATTGATGAAAAGCTGGATTTCCAGGGAAAGCCATGCTTGAGAAGTGACACTGATAGCCATGTGAGTAGAGAGTCTGGGGTTGAGTGTGAGGAGTGGGTGGGAGCGCAGGGAAGAACACATTAGAGTTGCAAATGCACAGTGAAACAAAGCCCTCCATCATCTTAAAATCTCTCCTAAAAGGGAGTTTTACTTTTTGACCTGATCTAGAGTTCACACAGAGCCGAAATGCCAGGACTAGCTGAGAGCAGCAGAGAGGTGTTTCAGTCCCTTAAACACCCATTCTGAGGTCACAGGGGATGATGATCTGACATTTCCCAATTGGAATCAGGACTGGGAAATTAATCCTCTGTCCAGTGCTGGCTGAGACCAGGATTTCAGCTGCCCCGTGCTCTGAGCACTGACAAAGCTCGTGCCACTCCCTGCCAAGGAGCTCAGGGATGGGTTCCTCGCTCCTGCACCATCTCTTTTGAACAGAGGTGCTCATTTAGGGAATTCCAGAGGGATGTGGGATGTATTTCTGCCATACAACTGGAGAGCCAGCAGCCAGCCGTGGTAGGATACTGAATCCTGCAAAGGGGTACCAGGAGAGCTCAACTCCAGCTTTGATGTTGTAAAACTGAAGTTAAAATGAGCAAGGGAACGCAACAAGGATCGAAATATTCCCTGGTATTTTCAGAGAAAAACTTCTTTTTACCCCCGTGGCTTATAAATCATGCAACAAAACTACAAAGCCAGAGATTGCTGTGTTTGACTAATGGGGCTGTGCTTTCCTTGGAGAGGAACGGTTTGACCTCAGGATGTCAGCATTAAATAAGACAAAACCATCAGCCACGCTCTGCTGTTTTAATCAGAACCGTTGCCACCGTGTTTCACCCATTTCCAAGCACCTCCTCTCTGCAGTTGTGTCTCTCCAGGGAGCCTGTTTGCTGTAGGACACCCAGAAAATTCTGGGAATGAGTACAAGTGTTGCTCAGACAGCCTCTCCATTGCCCAAAGCTCAGATTCCCACAGATAAATTCCTGCAGGGGTGTCTGAAGGTGAAGTGAGACCCCAGGATGGGGAGCAACGCCCAGGAGCAGGGATCACAGCCCTGGGATGTGGCACAAGCCCTTCTTGGGGCAAACATCAGGTTTGTTTAGTAAGATGGAGCAAAAGGCCTCCAGAGCTGATAAATATCCAGATAAATAATCAGATCAGCACAAAACCATGCCCAGACACTGCCAAGACCCCACAGTCCCAATGCTCCAAGTTTCCAGGTCCTTTTCCATAAGGAGCTGCCAGTTCCCCACCTCCCAAGCAGGTGTGAGAGGAGCCTGAGGGGTTTTGGGGTGAAGACAGAGGTGTCCTCCAGCTTTACGAGGCAAAACACCCAAACAAGGGAGGCTCTTGGGGAGGCCAAGAGTTCAGTGCCACCCCTGTGGTGACCTTGAGATAGTCAGGGCTGGTTCCAGGCTGGATAACAACAGCTGGAGCAGGAATGAACCCCAGTCTTCCCAGCTGAAGGAAAGGGTTAAGCTATTCCTTAAAAGTCAGTGGGTCTTCACATGGGAAAAAAAAAGCATCAAGGTGATGCCTGGGGACCTGTAACACCCAGGTTTAAATCTAAAGTTGGTCTTCAGGGTTCTCTGATATTGTGTGCAAAACAAGGATCTTCCTATTTTAAATCTTTCCCCTCAATTTTTCCACACAGGGAAGACATCCAGGATGTCTGGCCTCCTGATAAATCTCAAAAAGAACAAGCAACCAGCACAACAGGTCAGTTAAAAACACATACCTGTGTTTCTAGGGCTGAAAACACGAGCAGAACAGTGGAACCAGCTGAAACACCCCGCTTTCAGATGGCTTTTTTCTTCCACCATCCCTTCAAAAACATCCTGTATAGCTGCCTTTATAGAAAACACGCAGCATTTGGAAACAATTTGCCTCTTTTTTTTTTTTTTAATTTCTTTTTTCCTGGCTGAAAACATGTGCTGAGCCGACCGCTTGGGTCAGCACAAACCCACGTTTGGGGATGAATAAAGCAGTTGCTGGGAGCAATTTGCCCAGCACTGCTGCAGGCCAAATTGGAGAGTTAAACTCGCAGGCGCTGCAAGCTGGCCCAAAATTACTCCATGGACTCCGGGGCCATTCGCTCCGAGTGAAAAACTAAATATTATTTACCAGGAATAATCCAAGAGGATGGCTGTGTAGCCCAGGCAACCTGGCTGCAGCTCCAGCACAGGCTCTGCAAGGTGAGGGAAGGAGGGAAATCCCTGCCTGGTTTTGGAGCGTAGGGATGGACCCCGTGCTCAGGTGCACACGGCGAGGGATGGTTTGGATGGTGTGTGGTGGAGGCAGCACCCTTGAAACCACTTCTGCCCATCCCTGCTCCTTGCTCAGCCCCTCCACGCCACGAGCATCCACAGCAAGGCTCAGTGGGAGCTGCTACAAAACCTGTTCCTCCTACAAAACCATGAAGAAACTCTTTGAGGCCACAATTTTCCCATTTTTAAAGCAAATAAAAGTGCTCAAAGTGCATCAAACCCCAGGCAGGGCAGCAGGGATGGAGAGGGAAGGTCTCCTAGGAACTTCAAGGAGAAGGGATGTGTTTCTCCCCTGCTGTTAAGATGTGGATCCAAATTCAGGAGGACAGCAAGAACCCTCCTCCTCTCCAGGAGATGCTCAGCCCTTATTTCAGACACAAGAAACCCAAACAGGACATGCTGGGATGAGGATATCATTTTAAAGCAAAAATGAGTGAAGACAAGCACAGCTCCAATCCCTGGCCACAAGTTATTTGATTTAAGTCTTTTTCCCCTGGTCGTGTAAATTATGGGAGGGAAAAACGTATTTCAGAAAACAGTTTGCTCCAGACTAAGCTGCTGGTGGAATAACTGAATATTTATCAAATCTGCAGCCAAAAGTGATGGGCAATTTTCAAACTACCTTAAAAGGATCAATCTTCAATCAGGGTCCTTCTGAAAATTGGGTCCACTCAGAGGTACCTTAAATAAAACCTTGAGAAAAAGTCACTGATGCAATTGGAGCTCCTCAGCCTCTCATCAACCGTGATTCTTTATTTCTGAGCTCATCATGCTCATCTGGAGGCATTTCTGCTTCCTGATTTTTAGATAGCCAGTGACAAAAATTCCCAGTATGGACACGGAGGTGGCAGTCTCCCAGGGGCTGGCCCTGTGGAGAGGAGCCAAACCTCAATGGGGAGGGAAAAACGAGCCCACCACAGAGCCTGCACCAGGTTTGGAGTCTTGACATGTCGCAGAGGAGCTGGATGCTTTAACCGAGATAAGTCAGCCAGATTGGGAAGGAGGGAGCGAAACCCCCCGAAAATGAATTCTCTGCGAGACGCAGCTTGCCAGTATATCTGCTTGGTGACACCTCCTGCAAACTCCAGAAATGCAAATCGCCTGCACGGCCCCACCTCTGCGGAGAGACCGGGAGGCGACGAGCAGGGTGGCACCGAGCAGCCGCCCGGAATCCCAATGAGGCTCCGCAGGCACCGCTCCCGCGGCGCTCGCTGATGGCTGGGGTGGCTGGCTGGATGGATGGATGGATATATGGATGGATGGGTGGCACAGGATGTGCTGGTGGTGCTCTGAGCAGTGCTAAAGGATGCTGTGGCTAAAGCCTGGTTGAGGACTCCAAAATCCTGCAGCGCAGAAGGGACAGCAGGGTGAGGATCACCTGCCTGGCGCCTCCTCAGGCTGGCAGAGAAAATCCCCCACTGATTGTGAGAACAGCAGTTCAGGGCCTCCACATGGCCCTTCCCATCTCCAAGCCTCAGCTTCTCACAGGAGCAAGGGCAATGCTCACCCAGAGAGGAATCCCCAGGTCTTGGCTGTTTGCGCCCACCAAGCTCCTGGAAAACCCAACACACAGGGATGTGTCCTCCAGCTTCTCAGGGCACAACTCCGGCTAATTACACAACTCCCCCACCCTGACACCCTTTTCCTTCCAGTCCCAGCTAACAACATCCAGACCCAGCAGCTCTCCAGCACGGGGGGACACGATTTAGTGGGAACATGGCAGTGCTGGATTAATGGCTGGACTTGACCTTAGAAGTCTTTTCCAGCCTTAATGATTCTACCATCTCCTTAGTCCCTCCATCATCCACAAAATGGCAGTGGATCACACCAAAACTCCAACAGCTCCTGCCTGGCACAGCAAATCCCATCACTGCCTCTCCAAAACCATCCCCACCTCTGGGCCCTGTTGGATTCCCACACCACCACGTGCCCACCAAGCCACGTTGGAGCACAGAAGGCCAATAAAGTGTTAAATATTGCAGCAGCACGGAGCCAGGTGGGAACCCAACCATAGACCCTCCATCGCTCCCGCACCGGCCCCAAGGAGACCAAAC
Source organism: Climacteris rufus (assembly GCA_013398175.1). Taxonomy (NCBI): domain Eukaryota; kingdom Metazoa; phylum Chordata; class Aves; order Passeriformes; family Climacteridae; genus Climacteris; species Climacteris rufus. Next base: position 234,698 of record VZRZ01008706.1, on the reverse strand, counting down.
CCTGAGTGAATGACTCCGGCAATTAACTTCCTGAGGCTCTAACCCAGCTCCTTTTAAGGTAAATTTGCTCGCATTAATGGAAAAGGGTATTTTGGTTTTCCATCACCTGCCAAGTCGTTTAAAAAATTGTTTTCCCCCTTCTCCCCTCTGCATTCACGACTTAATTGCAACAGCTCTTTGACAGCAGATAGGTTCCAGTGGGCTGCCACTCCAGATGTCAGGAACATGTTAGCAGGAAGGGGCCCTGTAGGATATTTATGGCTTTAATTCCTCGGTAGAGGGTTTTGTTCTGTCATGCGGTGACACACGAATTGCTACTCATTTGATCCTGTATTTCCACATCAGTGACACTTTATGAAGGGCTCCTGGTTCCCTGCACTGTCTCCCAAGTTATCAGTCCCTCTTCTGCCAGCTCTGGCCTGGACAAGCCGGGTGGCTGGAGTTGCCAAAAGGGCTGTGCAGCAGCAGGTCTCCCTCCTGTGCAGCACTGGCAGAGCATGAGGGAACTGAGAACTTGGAAAAGAAGACCAAAAAGTGGCTGGAAAGCAGCAGCAGAGGTCACTCACCTCGTCCTCTGCATCTCCCTATCCACAAAGCTGAGGCATCTGTGGTGACCCCTTTGTGCAAAGCTTTCCCAGAGCAGATCCCTCATCTCATCCCACAGCCGGGAGTCTCCAGTCTGGGTTCCACAACCTGAATGAGCTGAAGACACCAGGCTCTTCCCCATGGAGCTACACCCGCAGCTCTGGTAACAAAGAGCAAATGATGCACAGCCCTGAAGTGACCATAAATAGACGCAGGATCAACCCTCAGCTCCAAACTGGCGGAATATTGGCAGCTTGATCCCAGATGTGGGATCAGCGAGCACGTGAAACAATTACTCCTCAGCAGCACCACTCTCCATCATCTCACTCACACACAAGCAAGTGATGAACCACTCCATAAAACAGGGGAGGCTGAAGGGAAGGGATTCCAGAGAAGCTGTGGCTGCTGCGTCCCTGGAAGTGTTCAAGGGCTGGATGGGGCTTGGAGCAGCCTGGGCCAGTGGAAGGTGTCCCTGCCCATGGCAGAGGGTTGGAATGAGATGAGTGTCAAGGTCCCCTCCAACCCAAACCATTCTGGGTCCCTATGATTCCTGCTTGGGCTGGGTTAAAGGAGAAGATTTGCCAAAGAGAAGAAAAAACACCTAAAAAATCACATTGTAGTCGGGGCTCAGCAGAAGTGGACAGGTTTTCTGACAGAGGGAAGGAGCACAGCTGCTGGAGGGGAACCATGTGTTTTGGGGTGAAGTTTCCTGCAGCTCTGCTGGGAACCAGCCCCATGCTCACACAGATCCCGCTCCCTGGGAGCCAACACATCCCCCCGGCTCGTGCTCCTTACTCAAAAGCCACCCTTTAAATTAAGGAGCATCCTGGGAGGCAGCAGATGGTGTGCAAGTTGTGCCAGTGTCGGTGGCACAGGCAGGACTAAATCCCAGTCCTCCTTCCCTGGGCAGCGAGGGCAGGAGCAGGGTGGGACACAAAGCCAGCCTGACCTGCCCGTGCAGTGACTTCCCGTCACTTCCCAGCTCTGAACTGCCTGAGAACAGCAATACCGAAAAAAAATAATCCTGTGGATTTCTATTTGCTGCAGTTTATACACAACAAGAACAAGTGCATACAAATACTTTCATTATTTTGTCAATACAATTAGCTGGGGAAGCACCAATCTGAGCCGTCGCTTCCCTCGCCCCGTTCCGGGAGGAAATTGGCTTTGCTAAACGCTGCAGTTTGATTTTCCCCTCCCCAACACGCACATTTGCAGGCAGATTGGGCTCTCCCCCCTCTCCCCGGAAAAGCAATCTTGCCAGAGCATTGAGATTTCTCTGGCTGATGGAGCCACCCTCCTGGGAAGCACACCAGGGGTCCTTCCCTCCATCAGCACAGCATCCCTGCTATTTGCTTCCACCAGGCAGCTTGCCAGCAAGAGGAGGAAAATGGGAAGGGGAGCAAGGAAAAAGGCCAGAGAGGATGGGGGATGACAGCACAAGCCAGCCTCGCCCTAGGGCTCCTTGTAGCACATGAAAAACACTGCAGTTACACAACAAAGGCCGGGAAGGAGGGGTAAAGTCACTCTGCCATCGAGGAATAAAGTCACTGTGCCATCACAAATTTGCGAGGAATGAAGTCGCTCTGCCACTGAGGAATAAAGTCGCTCTGCCGGCGCAAATGTGCTCAGCAGTTTCTGACACGTTGACTTTGTCGCAGCCCGGATCAAACAGTGTCCGTGTGTGTGGCTGCAGAGGGAGGGAGATCTCACCTCTTCCCCAGGGGCAGCGTCCTCGCAGAGCTCAGCACCCTGCGGGCATCCAGGACATGGAATAAAGCCGGGAAGAGCAGCCAGAAGAGAGGTCCACCCCCCTTGCAGGGGCGACGCGGTGATGGCAAAGCTGTGCAGCTCTAACAAAAAGTGTTTTGCAAAGAGCTCTGAGCCCCTGGCTTGGGTACAAGGAGCTTTGGGGCTCTTACAGGGATTTGTCACACCAGGGAGCTGTGATGTCAGTGGCATTGCTGCTCAGTGCATGGGGAAGTGGCAGCAGGATAGGACAAGGGGGTAGTGTTTTAAGCTGAAGAAGGGAAGATTTGGATTATACATCTGGAAAAATTCCTCCCTGTGAGGTGGGGCCCTGGCACAGGGTGTCCAGAGAAGCTGTGGCTGCCCCATCCCTGGAAGTGTCCAAGGTCAGGCTGGACAGGGCTTGGAGCAACCTGGGATAGCGAGAGGTGTCCCTGTCCATGGCAGGGGTGGGACGGGATGAGCTTTGAGGTCCCTTCCAACCCAATCTATCCTGGGATTCCATGACAGCACAGCCATCCCATTGCTCCCACCGGGACAAACTGGCCCCACACACCCCCTTCACCCCCCCCAGCACCCATCAGGCTCCCAGACTTGGAGCCCTTTGGGGCTCACTGGTTCCTTTTCCAAGTCTTGTCCCGTCCGCACACACGGTCACGCAGCCATTCCTCTTGCACAGGACGTAGAAGAGCCATTCAGGCTTGGGCTATTAATTAAAACCCAGTAATGCTAATTTTACTGCCAAGTTGGAAGATCCTTACTGCATTTTATTAGGTAATTGCCACTTGTAAGGGGTTTAAATTGATGTCTTTATTAGACGATGCAATACAGGATAGTTATGATAATAGTTGAAATCACATCCTATAAATGTTCAGCCAGCTCCAGACGTTCCTCCAGCCTGAACCTCCAAGCTGAATGAGGAATTGCTTTGCCCTCAGAGACCCTGATCCCAGGGCAGAGATAACCCAACCCACACAAATCCTGAAAAGATGATACATTTCTGGCATGTGTCTAAGTGAGGAGAAAGAGAAAACAAAAGGGCAGCCAGGACTCGACTCTGATCACCCCAAAATGTTGCATTTCCACCACCTTTTTGTGTTGTGTTTTGATCCATTCTCCAGCACGGAAAAACCAGGCACCTGCACTGCTGAGTCATTTCAAATCTAAGCTATAAAGCCCATGCATTTTGTCTTTTTAGAAGCTTTTTGTTCACTCAGGGACCTGAGTTGTGTCAATCTGCATCTCCTGGCTTTGTATTGTAGGGATAACTTATTTCCCAGCAGGAATATTGTACACCTTCCCATGGTTAGAGTCCCTTGGAAAACACTTATCCCCGACACACCCAAGCACCTTTCAGCCATGCTTTGGACATATGTGACATCCAGTAGAAATGTTGGTTTTCCCATCCTTTCCCTGGGGAGAGGCCCATGGGAATGATGCTCCTGTGCAAGCAGACTTTGCTTTTTCTTGCACTCCAGGTCTGTGGAAGAAGGGACCAGAGGTTCCAGCTCTCCAGGGCCATCCTGAGAGCTGATGGCAAAGCAGGATGCTCTGATCACAGTGGGGCAGCACAAAGCCTCATGAGCCACAGGAGGAATCCCAAAATATCAAATTCCCCACTCCTTTCTTCCTCACCAACCTCTGGCTATACCAGGGAACATGGAATGAATAACCCCAGCTTTAAGCCAGGGGATTTTAGGAATGACAGGCTATGGACAGGCCCAGGAGTCAGCAGAGCTCAGAGGCAGTGACGCCTGTGACCACAGGGTTTGGGTCCTGTCAGTGCTGGGAGCAGCCAGAGGAGGTGACACCCGCGGGGCTGGGACAGGGCTCCCCTAAATTAGAGATCCCAGGAGCTGGAAGCTGTGCTTCCCCACACACCATCAGTCTGTGCCTTCAGCCCTGTGCCCTCATCCTCACATCCATGCCCACAAAAGCTCTCCCATCTGGTCTCTCTGCACGCCAACTTCCCTCCACACCCTCTTGTCCACCCTTTTCTTTTCTTGCTTTCCCCACTTCTTTGTTCCTTCACCTTCACGAAGATTAAAGCCAAGGATTTTTTTCCCCTGTCTTCTGCAGGCTGGCATTGTTGGCCTGCACTCCTCTGGAGGAAAAAGCCCCTAGCAACTGCAAATGACATTGGAAATTCCCTTTGCATGTGTGCAGAGGGGAAATGGTGACTTCAGGAAGGCGGGGACAAGCGTTGCCCCAACCTCAGAGCAAAAACGAGGCAGTTAAATAGCCTGGGGAGAATTATTTTTTACTTAAATGAGGAAATGCCACCCTAATTCCCAGCTAAAAGGCAGGAGAAGGAGATTTACTGGTGAATTTAGGGCTTGAGGGGATGCCCAGCCCAGCCTTGGTGTGCCAAGGGATCTCACCTGCCAGGTATGGAGAGGAGAGAGCAGGGATGGCAGGGAGCAGGAATGCCAGGGATTCCAGGGAGCAGGAGAGCTGCCCATGGTCACCAGGCAGCGATGACTAAGTTTAAAAAGCGAACTCCAATTAACCCAGGAGGTTTGAAACCTGGGAAATTACAGGTTCCCTGCACTACCAAGGACCCAGGTCTCTTGTTTCCCATCAGGCTCCTCACAGCCTGCAGCAGACTCGACCCTGACTGATAAATTTACAGTGACGGAGCAAATAAACGCTGGAAATAAGAGGATTCACCTTCTTAGATGTTTAAAGCCTATTACCAAAACAGGTGCACGGTGTTGCCATTATGAATGTCATTCCTAACACCTCCTCATTTCCCCCTTCCCACCTCCTCCACTTTCACACCGAATTGTTCAAACTATTAGGGAACAAAAGGAAGCTGCCTTTTAAATCTCATTCACTCGGGCTCCTTGCCTGATAGATGGCTTCCCCTCTGAAGCTCTGTTTCACATAAAAGCATCTCAGCACGGTGCTGTAAATCTGGTCTACACCAGCTTTTATGGGAGGCTGGGTTGGGTCCACGACTAAATTACCATTTATTTATTTGCTTGCTTCAAGTATTTTTATAAAATGCCACTGCTGCTCAGATTGGAGGGCTGGCATCCCTAAATGTGCTTTGCAAAGGGGGCTGGATGGAGCAGAGGCACCACAGGTCCCACCTCTGACAGGAGGAGGCTGAGCTGAGCTGATCCATCAGCGGGATCCGCCCTCCCCAAGCCGGTGCCTGTGAGGGATGAGCAGGATGCAGCTGATGTGGAGCCTGGAGCTTCACCCCTGCAGCTCCAGAGTGCCCATCCAGCCTCTCTGCCTGCTCTCTGCTCCCACCCTCTCTGAATAATCACACATTAAATCACTGCCACCAGTCTCAGAATCATTGTGAGTTCATAACAACCTCCGAGGCGGGGAAACTGAGGCACAGAGGGGTATCCCTTGCCAATAACCACATAGTGAAGGAGGAGTAGCTTTGCCCTTATCTCTACCCCACTTCTTTGAGTCAGCACATTCACATCCATTGCAAGAAGAGGGGAATCAGGTTTGGGATTTAACCAAGTGTTTTGCTTCCCTCTCAAGCTTTTATCTGTTCCATTTGTTGGAAAAGGGAAAAGCAATATTTCAAACCAAAGGTCAGGACAAGCAAAGTCGGTTTCCATTAATAATGGAAATTTTTGTCCATTTTTAAACCGATTTTTCCCAGACAACCATGAAAAACCGCCAAATGTTTGAGATTTCCCTATGAATATCCTCATTCCATGTGAGGGTTAACGCTGTCCTATCCCACTGAAGAAATGGGGATCTCCCAAACCCCCTGTGAACCTCCTGGATCAAACACAGCCCCCTCCTCTTCCTCCCTTCCATCCTTTACAGATTTCTGCATCAGGGCAAAGATCCCAAAGAAGAGCCAAGCCCTGTGACCCCCAGGAAAAGCCTCCATCCCCCTCTCTCGCCACCCTCATGTCCTCACTGACCCATCTGCTCTGCACACAAACCTCCCCTCTGCCTCACCGCCGGTTTTACAGCCTCTTGCCCCCTCTCCTAATAATCAATATTGATTTTACTGCCTGTGCTATTATCCCAGTTTAAAGATTTATCTCCTTGCTCTGCAGCGTGTGGACGGGGCGGTTTACAGCGCGAGCCCTCCTTGTCCTCCTCCTCCCCCTCGGGATAATTACCTGGCCCCGCTGACGAGCCAGGCTGCTCGTTCCATATTGGAAAATAATCAGCAGCTTTTAGGCAGAGGTGCTGGGGTTACAGTCGGGGGGACACGAGGGCACAGGCTCCTGCCAAGCCCTCAGACTCTCTCTTCTCCCACTCTCTCCATCAGCTCCTGCTGTTCCGGCTTTTCCATGGGTCCTGGTGCCAGCTGACCCCGTGGCACCACGGCTCTGCCAACCCCTGCACCCAATTAGCAGAACAGACCATGTGAAACACACACTTGACGTTGATATGATTTAACATTAATAACCAGGTTTCAAATATTTATTACAATGGCTGTTTTTAATAAATATTTCATGAACACCAATTTTTTTCCTTTTTTTTCCTTTTTTTTTCCACCTCTCTCCCCATCCATTGCCAGCTTTGTGGGCTTAATTTGCCTTAATGAGAATAAAAATCACTCTGATAAATTGCTGCTTTGCAAATGCACGCGGCGTGAGAGCAACTCTTGGCTGAAATATTTGTCACGGGGAGCTGAGTGCTGCAAACAGACTCCAGGATTGAGGGGCCCCTGGGGTGTCCTCCTACCAGGATGGGACTTGGAGCAACCTGGGATAGTGGAAGGTGTCCCTGCCCACGATGGGAAGAGCTTTAAGGTCCCTCCCAACCCAAATCATTGTGGGATGATGCTGGGTTGTGGGGGGCATAAAAGACACAAGCTGGAGAAAGAGGCAGCTTCACAACATAATATCCAGCAGAAGATAAGGAATGTCCCCCTTTTACCACATATTGATGGGAGCATCCAAGATTTTCCTTGCAGTCAGAGCTCCTGTATGTTTATGCCCCAATCCCAGGGAAGTCTTGAGTTAATACACTGAGGCTCAGCATTAAGACGTATTGAACTAAAAGCTTGATTGAGCACATGCAGCTGAAGCTGAGCCTTTTCCCAAAACTAACCCAAGCAGAAATCCTTTCCCTGCAGGCACCAGGCTGGGGACATCCTCAGCATCAGCCCCTCATCCACTCCAGTGGGAAGGACCTGTGGCTCTGGGTACCCAACTCCTCCTTCCCAAATGCAGCAGGGGGTTCTTTCAGGAGCTTGTCTGGCTTGGCCAGCTCAGCAAACAGAATCTGGGTTTCTCCCTGCTCCAGTATCTCAGGCATGGGAGACAATTAGAGCTGTCTAATCAGCAGTGCCAGGGGCAGGGCTTTCATGTGGGGACTCTCAGGGGGGTTATTACCATACGAAGCATCCTTGGCTCAGCTTTGCTCAGCCACAGCTTTCTGCCCCCTCCTGCAGCCCCAAACCAAAGAGGAAATCCAAGTGGGATGTGCAGGGAGAGCCGCAAAAGGTGCTTAAGAAGCAGAGCTTCACTTTGTCTTTTGCTGCCGTTTCATTTCTTTTGATGTTCCATTTTCCTTCCCTCCTTAGCTTTATTTATTCTTTTATATTTATTTTATAAGGCACTTTTTGGTGCATGTTACAAGCCTCCAGCTTTCTCTCCATGCTCAGTCCCCTCCTTAGAATGCTGGGGAAAGCAGCCCTGATGCAGAAATGGGGGAGACAAACCCCATCCCAAGCCAAGAGCCCCTAGCAGGGGTGCTGAGGAAAAATCCAAAAAAACAAGGCTGGAAAGGGCTTGGAGCAACCTGGTCTAGTGGAAAGTGTCCCTGTCTCAACTGCAGCAGCTGTTTCCAGCAAGAACAGCAACTTTATTATCCAAACTGAATTGTGTGGGATTCAAAAATAAATTTATCAAGCTTTCTCCTAGAAATCCTCCTCGCAGCAAAGCCAGAAGGAGAAAATATTTATTTATACCAGCTTAAAAAAATAAAAAAAAAATATATTGGAAGCATCTCATGAAATCTCCCCTTCCTCAGGATCTCATTTCAATAATCCTGAAGTTTTGAGAGAAATGGAACAAAAAGCAGCATATTCAACAGAGCCCTCTCCAATGGGCGTGAAATGCAGAACACAAAGGGATCTTTGCCACACTAAGTGTAAATAACCCCCCAAAAAACAAGGAATTGGGTATTTTGGGTCATAAATATGAATAGATGAAGCAGAACATGTTTGCTTTAATGAGAATTACCCAGAAAAAGGTATTTTTTTACCCTTTCAGCAATTCAGTATTTTAATGCCTTGAACTTTTCCCCCCCAATCTCACTTTTACCAGGTGTGCAGAAAGTTACCAAAAACATCAATTGGGAGATGTCAGAATGAAAAATCTCAGCATTTCACTTCAAAGCAAAGCGTTCTGCCTCCAAATGTCGGTGGTTTATAATTCAATAAGCCGATTTGAAGCATCTTATCTGGCAGGCCTCTGTCAAAAATGGGAAAATCGACTTTTTCTTCCGACAGTTTGGGCAAAACCCTCTATTTTGTAGGCCCATTTTCAGGCACATTCAATCACCTTTTGTTTTCGTGCTATCTCTGCTGAGGCTCCTTATAGAAAATCTTTTCCAGCTTAGGAAAGGGGAGCTTGTCTCCAGTCAAATCCTACAACACTCTGACCTGGAACACTAATAAACAAAATTCCTGGAGAAACACACTCCATGCAGGAATATCACTCATTGCTTAGGCAGGAGATGCCATGCAGGAGATATCAGCCACAAATTCAGGGTCATGTTTATGGTGTTTGTTACTCTGTAGAACACAAATTGGATTCTTGGCCAGCCCCGAGGCACTGGGGGACTAAACACAACCAGTAAAACCAGTTTCATGGTTTCTAGCATCAACACAGCACTTCCCATCGGGAAAAAAAAAACAAAACAAACACTTAGAAACACAAACTTGCAGTGGGAATTAAAGTCAGGGATGATCATTATGAAATTCAGTCCCTTCACAGGGGGAAAATCTGTTTAAAAAGCCTTCAGGTTGAAATCTAGCAGCCAAAATCTTCCCTGGACAGGACAACACATTAAAAACTGGGAATGACAGCAGCCAGGACTCACATCCCTGACCAGCTCCCTGTGGGCAGCAGCATCCCAACACCAGGGCATCTCTCTCCACTTATTAATGCAGAGCAAAGTGGCCAAAATGGATTTTTTTTTGCAGCTGCAGAGCATGACTCCATTTTTGCCTCCAGCAGATAATCTTCTTCCCAGGGTATTTTCTGCATATGCACACGTGCAGAGACATGAGGGAAAACCTGGGCTCTATTTTATAAGCTCATCGAGATTCTAATCTTACAGCAAATAAGGCATGGCATGTGGATGGACGGTATTACAGGAAAATCAATGTTGATTATTAGGAGCAAAGATGCGGGATGGAGCTGACAGTTCAAAATCCTTTCAAGATCTTGGGAGAAAAATGACAGCTCGACACGACAAACAGGGCAGCTGATTCAACAGCTTCATCACCCCGGGGATCAATGGTGCTTTGGGCAAAGTTTGGGGAGTTGCAGGAGCCTCAGCCCGGGGCAAAGCAGGCCAAGGGTGCATTATTTTATACAGGGGGAACACCACAGAATCATTCAAGTTGGAAAAGCCTGGAAAATTGAGTCCAAGCTTTCCCCCAGTGCTGCCAAACTCATCACCAAACCATGTCCCCAAGTGCCACATCCATGTGGCTTTTAAATCCCTCCATCCCTGCCCTGGGCAGCCTTTTCCAGGGTTTAATAGTCTTTTCCATGAAGAAATGTTCCCAATATCCAACCTAAACCTCCCCTGGTGCAACTTGAGGCCATTTTCTCTCATCCTGTCACTTGTTCCCTGGGAGCCAAGCCTGAGCCCCACCTGATTCGAGCCTTTTTCAGGGAATTGTGCAGAGCCAGAAGGTTCCCCCTGAGCCTCCTTTCTCCAGGCTGAGCCCCCCCAAGCTCCCTCAACTTCTCCTTATCAGACTTGCATTCCAAAAGGGATGTGGGAGTTTGGGGTTCTGAACATCCACTGCCTGGACAGAGAAGGCTGTGGGTGCTCCAGGTTGAAGGAACAACCAGTGGGAGAAGGGGAGGTGCAGGAGGAGCCACTGGTGCTCACATGCAGGGTCAGCTGACAGCTGGGTATCCATACAAAACACAGATTTCCTCTCCCTGGTCAGGTTGAAATTTGACCCATGGGAAGAAAAGGAGTTTCCCTGCCTTCTGCCTGTTGCACAGGGAGCAGAGAGGCTTTTCCTCCCTTTACAAGCAGCTCTTTTCCACTCTGGCCACAGGACAATCCAACCTGGCCTTGGACACTGCCAGGGATGGGGCAGCCACAGCTTCTCCAGCCACCCTGTGCCAGGATCTCCCCACTCTCACAGCCAGGATTCCTTCCCAATATCCCATCTAACCCTGCCCTCTGACAGTATAAAGCCATTCCCTCTGTCCTGCCACTCCAGACCTTGTCCAAAGTCCCTCTGAGTTCTCCTGGAGCCCCTTTAGGCACTGGCAGGGACTCTGAGCTCTCCCCAGAGCCTTCTCTCCTCCAGGCTGAACACCTCCAAACCACAGAAAAGCTCCTCTTTAGCCCAATTTTCATTCTCAGGCCACCTTCAGCAAGGGAACAATTAAAGGTCCCAAAAAAAGAGAAGAAAAACCACAGAAAGGCTCCTCTTTCGCCCAGTTTGCTGTGCCACCCTCTCCTTGCAGGGGTGTGGAGTCACTGGGGAGCACAGAGCCCAATGCTGCACACGAGGCCCTTCAGGGCTGGTACCTCTGGTACCTCTGTGCTGAAACAGCAGCAAAGAGCCCCACAGTGAGCCAGGCTGGGCAAATCGAGACCTCCAGTGCTTCTGGTCATACAGCAGCTCCCAGTGGGAGAGAATTCTGTCCTGGGAAGCCCCAGAGGCTGCCAAAGTCCCAAAGTCTTGGTGAAAAGAGGCTCCCTATCAAACATGTCACTTTTCAAGCAATAAAGGAACAAATTAGGGAATTGGGGGTTTTTCCTGCCTCACAATTCTACAGAAGGCACTCAGCTTGCTCAGAGCCCTGCAGAAACCAGGACCTGACTGCTCAGAACACTTGATCCCAGCTGATCCATCCCCACCTTGATCCCAGCTCCCACAATTGCACTGAGGGTAAAGCAGCAGCTGAGGTGGGAAAACAACAGGGATCAAGTGGCTCAAAGGCAGGAGGTGCTCAGGGCGCTGAGCTGATGAGGCTCCTCAGTTCATCACTAATTGGGATGGATGTTTAAAACAAAATAATGCTGCCTAATCACCTTGAGATTCTCCCAGGCATCCTCTGGGAGACTGGTACCTTAAAAGTCACCTTAAAGGGAGCAGCACCAGGATCATCCTCTGCCTAGTGAACATTTGGGCTTTTCAGCTGATTATTTAAATGCAGAAAACACAAAGCAATCCCTGTGGACACCCAGCCTGCTGTAACAACCGGTTTCTTTGGGATTGCTGGGATGCAGCCCTGCTCCTTAATGCCACATCATCACATGCCAGCGCCAGCAGTCCCTCCCTGGAACGACTGGGAAGCCTGGCTGCCCACACACCGTGCTGCAGAGGCACGGAGGGACGCGCTGCTCAGCTGAGGATGCATCGATCCCTGGGCAGGGACACGCTGAGATCACACCCCAGCCCGGGGAGGAGCTGCAGAGATCAGAGCTGCCCCTCGGAGGACGCTCTGCCCTCTGGGCTTTGAGTAAAGAGCAAAGCAGCTCCCTGTCGTGCTGGAAATGAGAACCAAAGCACAGCCAGGGAGAGCAGGGAGCCCAGCAAGGGGTAACATCGATACCTGTCTCATCCCTAGGTGTCCCACCATGATCCCAGCTGCCTTCCAGCTGCCTCCACAGCCCCTCCCTCCCCACCTCAGCGCATTAACTCCACACCCCGATGCCCTCCAGCAGCCAGGATCCCCATCCCAGCTGTACTTCCAGCAAGGCACAACCTAAACCTTTGTTGCCTAAAAAGGGTGTCTAAAAACAAGACTAGTCAGGAGTAAGGTGTTGCCTTACTTTTTACTGTTAAAAATAGCTAGTTTCATACTAGCTAGTTTTCAAGGTTATTGTTCTATAAACATAGCTATGTTATTGTAGAATTATCTTGTTATTGCATTCCTTTCCCATGGACACAGATCTTTGATGGACATTCCCTTTGACCACTGTAGTTAAAGAAGGAAGTATTGATTTCCTCCAATGAATAATGATTTCTAAAAGTGTATTTAAGAATAAAGAAGGTGGGTCTTGCCCCCTTCCCCTTCCTTCCTTTTCCTCTGAACTTGAACACAGCTGTCTCTGGCTCTTTCTTTTCTGCGTCTCCAGCATTCCAGCCGTGATAGTAAGGGAATAAAGGTGGGTGTTTATTCGAGAGGCCTTCAAAGGTACATTTAGGGCAGAGAAAGCCCCCCAGGGGCATCACCCAAAATGGATGACAAGTCACGAGTTCTCCACACCTTTATAGGTTGGTCCATTTGCACATCAGCATAAATTCACCAATTAAAAATTTGCAATTTCCCCCTGGCTCCCCCAGCTCGTTCCCCCCCCTTTAGAAGCTGGGCCTGGGCAATCTCAGTGTCCTTGCAGAGCAAGCCCAGAGAGGCCCTGCTCTGTCTATAGGGAACAGCAGCTCACAGGCTGTAAAGCATCCCAGAGTTACACGCCAGGCAATACAGAATTCAAAAAAACATCAGGGTTAAAACCTAAGGCAACACCTTCACCTCATCCTAAGGAAACCCTGTCCCAAACCCCCCTTCACCTGCACAGCCCAACCCTGGGCACCCCGCGTGCCCCAACCCTGTCTGTCCCAGCCAGCCCTGCTGAAGGCAGCTCCAGTGATGAAGTTGCAGCCAACTTTCCAGGAGTTCAGGCAGAGCCAGCTGCCCTCGGTGCCGCCGGCGCGATGCACCCGCAGTTCCCGGCTCAGTGGGCGTGAAGGGGCCGCGTGGAATACAAATGGACTCTTTCACTTAGCAGGAGGCAGGTAATTTCTTTTGTCCCCGCTGATGCATTATTGATTGTGATGAATGTCAGAGCAGGAGCCTGTTCCAAAAGCCATTAAACAATAATTTCATCTCCGGAGGGTAATTGATTGTCAGAGGGAGCAGCTTTGCCAGTCGCAAGGTGGTGGTGACGGGGAATGTTTGTATTTGGGTGGGGACGGAGGGAGTCTTGGGCAAACTGCATGATTTATTAATCAGACTTGGAAAAAGGACTTGGGAAAGGGAGTGCACTGGCAAGAAGAAGCCAACTTCTTTCGAGCCACTGGGCAAGGCTGAGAGGCAGCCTGACCCCAGCCCGGCTCCCTCACGCTTTGGAGAACATCCCTAATGGCCTTTCCTGGGGGCTGCCTGGCTCCAGTGACACGTCCAACACTGACCTGTCACCTCCCCAGTACTCCAGCCCATGACCCACACTTTAAAGTGCTTTTCTGACACACCTCAGCTCCTCCCCTGCCTCTCCACTAATGCACTGCCAGCTCAGCCAGAGTGCTGAACGATCCACACCCCAAGGTCCCCAGCTCTCCACCTCCAAATCTCCTCCATCCCCATTATCTCACCAGCACGGCCCTTCCAAGGATTTCAGAGGGAATTTAAGGCTACATCACATCCCCACGGAGAGGGCAGGGGAAGAAACAGGAGCAGCAGGGCCTGGATTTGGGAACTGGGATTGGAGATGCAGCTTGTGGTGTCCAGCTGGAACAGCACTGTGCAAAAAGGGGAGAGGGGGAAAATTCTCCCAAACCAAGGGAAAGGAACAAGAGGCCCCAAAATTGATCCTCACTGGTTAAGCACAAGGGTTCAACAGTCACTTAACAGCACTGAGAGCCACAGCCGGCAAAGGGACACGGGGACATGTCCCCAGCCATGCCCAGCCTCCCAGCAGGACACGAGGTATCACCCCTGTGTCTGTCTGTCTGTCTGTCTGTCCACCAGTGCCAGAGCAGGGCAGGGATGGAGCAGCATCCCCATCACATCTCCTGCGACAGCCACAGGAGAGACAAATCCCTCTGTCAGGAGGAGAGAGGGAGTTTATCCGTCTCCTCTGCGGCACATGAGAGGTGGATTTATCACGGATTTCCCTTTCTCCCATGCTTTATTTAGTAGTTCATTATCTTGTCAGCTGGAACTGGCCAGCTCCCACAGCACACTCTATCACTCCCAAACCCCTGCAGGAGCCACTCAAGGTAAAATGCCCACCTGGACCACCTGAAGGCCACGTCTGATCTGGGAGAGGACAGTTCCCAACACTGGGAAATAGGTTGGAGTGCAGAATAAGAAAGAAATTCCTGTCCTTTGGGTGTGAGGGTATCACACTGCTGAAGTCACTCACCATTAAACACCTTCCCTGTGTCAGGCTAGTTTAAAAAAACCAAAACCAATAAAAGACCAAAACCGCAAGCAAGTTGAAAATTAAAGTCCTTCCAACAAAGGCAATACCTTTTGTCTTCATATCAATCACAAGGCCTGGAAGTAATTCTAACAAAAAAGGAGATTCTGTCCCCACCACAAACCTCTCCAAGGAGCAAGAAAAGCAGTGAAATGTCTGTTCTAGGGAGGAAGAAGTCATGCAGCCTTCTACAGCCTTTCTGTGAGCTGAGCTGCTGCCATACACAATTTTCCAGACATATTTGCCGGATATCTGCATACCAAGTGGCTGTGACTGGTATGTACAAGTGAGTGCCAGCTCAACAATAGAATCCCAGAATGTTTTGGGTTGGAAGGAACCTTAAAGCTCATCCTGTTCCACCCCCTGCTGTGGGCAGGGACACCTTCCACTATCCCAGGTTGCTCCAAGCCCCATCCCACCTGGCCTTGGACACTGCCAGAGATGGGGCAGCCACAGCTTCTCTGGGCACCCTGTGCCAGGGCCTTCCCACCCGCACAGGGAAGAACTATTTGCATATTTAAAGCCCTCCCACAGCCAAAATCATCTTCTACTTCCACACTAACAGAGGAGGTACAAGCTGTGTTACCCTACAGAGGACACAGACACTTCCTTGACTTTCAGAAGCAGACCTTGAAGAAGTTCAGTACAAATCTTCTGTGTTTATTTGTTTCCATTTATTTTCTCCATTACTTTCCCCGCGATCAATACCATTATTTGAATAAAAATGCACTATGTACAAGAGCAAATGCCACACAGAGAATACCAATTGAACACAGTGCCTTGAAGTGAAGCCACGGAGGGGGAACGCAATTCTCCCAGGGAGCAGGAGGCCATCAAACCCTGATACCAGCACAGCACCGAGCCACACTCCTCACGGAGCACTGAAGGGAACAAAGAAGAAAGGCAAGCAAAGAACCAAATCCCCACTTCAAAAGCCTCCCTGTTTCAAAGCATCACACGAACATTAGCTGGCTTGCCTTCCCAGCAGCCCTTTGTGGGAGCACTGTTCTGTTCTGTGCTGCAGGAGCAGCTCGGTTCAGGCCCCAGCCCAGAGCTCTGCAGGCTCTGTGGTTTGAGCTGGGGCATCCAACGCTGCTGCACCAGCTGAGCGAGCCCCTGGGTGCCATCCTGCCCTGCCTTGGGGCTGGTGGGCAATGCCAGGGGAAAAAGGGGCAGCACGGGCTGTTTCTTCCTCCATCTAAACCCTCAAGTTTATTAATTTATTTATAGCAGCTTTCCTATGCCTAAAGGGGCTTCAGGAGCGCTGGAGAGGGACTTCGGACAAGGGCCTGGAGTGACAGGACAAGGGGGAATGGCCTCACACTGCCAGAGGGAAGGGTTGGATGGGATATTGGGGAGAAATTCTTCCCTGAGAGGGTGGGGAGGCCCTGGCACAGGGTGCCCAGAGAAGCTGTGCCTGCCCCATCCCTGGAAGTGTCCAAGGCCAGGCTGGACGAGGTTGGATGGAGCAACCTGGTCGTCCCTGCCCATGGCACGGGGTGGGACCAGATGGGCCTTAAGGTCCCTCCCAACCCAAACCTTCCTGGGACTAAGTCATGACAGATCCAGTGGAGGGTCTCCTATGGAACAACTTCCATCCTCATGGTGAGACCCTGCCAGACAATTTCCAAGGTCTGAACCAGCAGGGTGCTGCCCTGCACTGCATGAGGACACAGGGCCACAGCTCAGGGGACACTCAGCACACCAAACCCTCCCTCCTTGCACTGGACACCAGCCCAGGCAGGGGCTGAGCCCTGGGCTCCTCTCCCAACCTCCTCCACACCCATTCCAGCCCAAAGCTCAGCTCAGGGAATCAAAGCACGGCGACTTCAAGCGCTGCTTCCAGCTTGGCTTTCGCTGCTGCTCTTAACCCCAGCGACCCTTCCAGCCCTGCCCTGCCAACACACAGGAAAACAAGGCACTTGACAGGCTCCCTTCTGCTCCAGAGGAACATTTCCCCACGAAAGGAACATCAAGGAAAGCACCAGCTCTCTGTCTAAAGGATGGGGAGATATATTCCAGCTGACATTCAGCACTATCAACATTTTATGAGCTTTGGAATCCAGTTAGTTAGCCAATATTTTACTTAACTCCAGTTTAGATTTAAAAACTTGACCTTCTCCCAGCGTGTGTCTGCGTCGCATTTCACTCCCTGTGCCAAGTGCCAGGTTATTTATCCCCCCCTTTTTACTGTTGCACTGTTATTTGCTCATTTATACCACTCAAAAAGTCAATAACAAGATGGGGGTCCCTGAACAGGCACTTGGGACACCCACAGGGCTTTCCAAGGTGCTTAGCACACATAGCAAGAGGCAAACAACCCAGAGCAGCTCTTGTCCTGGCCAGGAAGGTTGTAAATCAGGGCACCAAGCAGCCCTGATCCTGCTCCTCTTGGTGAGGGAATAGAAAATTGGTTTTTAGCTCAGAGCAGTTGGGATGTCCAGATACAGGTCAGAGCCTCTCTGGACCTGGAGGTGGGAGCAAAAATCGCCACTGTTTGGTCATGGAAAAGGCCCAAGGACAGAGCAAGGCATCAATTCCAGCCCCAACAGTAGCAAAACACACAGAGCAAGGAGGGAGATCTCCCAGAGGGAAAGGGAGCAGTGAGACAACCACACAAAATATCAGAGCTGGAAGATCAAAACCATCAAAGGTGGAAGCTCACCCCAGGAATCTGAGTGATGGGTGACAACAGCAGTGACAAGACACCAACACAGTCACCTGGCTCTTTATCTGCTCTTTGCAGACTGAAACATTGCAAAAATGAGGCTGATTTGCACCCCAACACTTGGCTGGCTGGACATACAACTTCCCAGAAGATGCTCCTCACACCACTTGCCTGTCTGGGATCACACATGGATGACAGAGTCCACACCAGAGCCAGCAGTTCCCTGACCACATCTCACCACAGGCAGCTTGTGGCAGGCAAACCACCCCATCCCCCTCCTTACACCACCTGCCCAAAGTAATACTGGATGAAAGAAATGTGTTTTAATAAAGAAAATTGATTTCGTTTGGTTTATTCATTAACACGTCGATCAGGAATGATTTATGGCCACAATTTGCCAAATTATTTCTCTATCGATTAGCCCAGGGTTGTTTTGTTGTAGGTTCAGTCAATTAGAAGGAGTAGCACTCAGGTGGGTAAATTAATCAGTCTTAAGTAGAGCCCGCCCATGGAGAGGGGCTTGGCAAGCCCTGGTGGCCCTGCAACCCCTCACTGAGCTGAGGTGAGCTCTGTCCTTGCAAAACAGTCAGCAAAAGGTTCAGCATCTCCTCCCTCCCTGTAAAATGAGGGTTCAAAAGTTTGTTTTTCCTCCCATCACAAGCAGGATGATTCAAACCTGCAAGGCTTTGCATTCAGCCCTCTGAGCCCAACTCGTCTCATCTTAGAATCCCAGGATGGTTTGGGTTGGGAAGGAACCTTAAAGATCATCTCATTCCAACATCTCGTTCCAGCCTCCTGTTCCTTCTCCTACACCAGGTTGCTCCAAGCCCCATCCAACCTGGCCTTGGACACTGCCAGGGATGGGGCAGCCACAGCTTCTCTGGGCACCCTGTGCCAGGGCCTCCCCACCCTCACAGGGAACAATTCCTTCCCAATATCCCATCTGACCCTGCCCTCTGGCAGTGGGAAGCCATTCCCTGTGTCTTGTCCCTCCATCCCTTGTCCCAAGTCCCTCTCCAGCTCTTCTGGAGCCCCTTTAGGCCCTGGAAGGGGCTCTGAGGTCTCCCTGGAATCTTCTCCTCTCCCCATGAGCACCCCCAGCTCTCCCAGCCTGGCTCCAGAGCAGAGGCTCCAGCCCTCAGAGCATCTCCATGGCCTGCTCTGGACTCTCTCCAGCAGCTCCAGGTCCTTCCTGTGCTGGGATCCCAGGGCTGGGGCAGCTCTGCAGGGGGGGTCTCACCTGAGCAGGGCAGAGGGGCAGAATCCCCCCCTCCCCTCCTGCCCAGCACAGGGGGGTTCTGGCTGCCAGGTCACATCCAGCTCTCATCCACCTGCACCCTCAAGTCCCTCTCAGCAGGACTGAACTCCATCTGCCCATTGATTCAGCTAACTTGGCTCAGGGGGCAAATCCCCATCCCCACGGACCAGCATCGCACCTGCCCAGGTCAGAGAGCAGGCAGAGAAGGCAGAGCAGGCAGAGAAGGCAGAGCAGCCCAGGTCAGGCAGAGCAGACAGAGCAGATGGCCCCGTCCCCCCGGCAGAGCGGAGCCGAGCAGCCCAGCCCCTCTGTCGGGAGCAGGGAACAGGCAGGGACTGCCAGCAAACCCTGTGAGCATCTCGGCTCTGTCCTGCCTCCCGCAGCCCGCCCTGCCCCGGCGGCAGCGCTGATGGACCGGGCCGTGCCCTCTCCTTATCTGCTCCATCCCCGAGCCCCCGGCCCCGGGGCTGAGGCAGGCAGGGTGTAATCACACGGGCTCATCTCTGCTCCCAAACCCAGCTTTTACGGGCCGTTTAAGGCACTTCCCTTAATCTCAGCGTTTGCAGCAGAGCCCAATAAATCACATCACAGCTCCCCCAGCCACATCGCCGCTCCCTGCCCAGATGTTTGCCCCTGGCCCGAGGGAAGCGTCCCCACCGCTGGGCTGAACCCTACAGCAAACACATGCTCAGGGCACAGAGTGCCTGGCCGAGCACCCCGAGCCATGCTCAGCCTGGGTAGAGGGCTCGTCTCTGTCTTTGCAAATGTCAGGGCTTATTCTTTCCTGAATGAGATATGGATGTGGCAGCGTGATATTAAATTACAAGTCAAATAGTACAAAGGCTTTTAATTACACGCCAAACACAAGCTGCTGTCAGAGAGGAGACACCGGGCTCGATGGCCCATCAGGCTGTTCCGCTCTGGCAATTCCTATCTAGCCGCTAAAAGTCCAGGAAATTGGATCGGTAATGGGAACGGGGGCCTTTCACCTCCAGCCCAGCCGTTCCCATCCAGCCCGGGAGGGGGAAGGAAAGTCATTACCACCCTGATGGCCGGGGTGAAAGGAGCCTGTGGGACTGCAAACCCCGAGGAAAGCGAGGAGCGGGCTGTATCCCCCCTGAGCAACAGCAGCTTGGTGCTATGAAGTTGTTGGGAGTGGGAGAGAGCATCCCCTCAGCTCCCAGCGCAGCCTGCCAGCCTGGATGCTGCAGCCCCTCATTCCCACGGCACGGAGTCTGGAGCAGCCCTCCTGGATGAGTTCAGCAGCATCTCACCCCCACCCTGGCTGCAGCCTGAGGATGTTCCCTCCTATTCACGGAAAACGCTGGAATGTTTACACTCCTCTCCCAGCAGGGATGCTGCAACACCCTGGGATGAAGGACACACTTTGATGCCGGCTGTTTTCAATAACCTCTCACTGCAAAACCCACCCTCTTCAGCTGATGTGCTCACACCCTCGTAGCACCCCAGGGAAAGCTCTGAATCCATCAAGGACAAGGAACAACAGCACCAAGAGAAGAGGGAGCTCAGGGCCACCACAGAACTTGGCAAGAGGAGAATATCCACGTTTCCTCCCTGCTCCAACTCCCCAGACTGCAATGCTCACACCAGGGATGCTGAGACAAGGGAGGGCTTGCCAGCATGAGTATTCAAGGTGTAAATTGCAAACAAAACAAAAGGGAAATAAGGCCCCTAGGTGTCATTTTTCCTCAGCAGGCTGCAGGAATCCCCGTGCTTTGGCACCCAGGCTGTCCCATCTGCAAGCTCTGCCTCCAATCCCTAAGGCTAATTTGTCCAACAGCTTTATTCTCCCTTGGGAATGGGGGTCACTGGTCACAGAAGATTCATTAAGCTTTTGGTGCATCAACATTGATGAAAATCAACACTAATGAGTGTTTTTTTATGGCAACCCCATAAGAAGCGTTAGGACAGGTAAACACAGCAACAGCCAGGCAGATCAACAAGGTTCCTACAAGCTGTGCTTGCCTTTGCCAGGCCTCACATTCCTGCAGATTTATCCATAGGATTATTCAGATCAAAATCCCAGGCAGACCCTTGCAAGAGACAGAGAGGATTTAAAATCCCGTGATGGTTTGGCTTGGAAGGATCTCAAAGATCCTTTATCTCCACACCCTGCCATGGGTAGAGACACCTTCCACTATCCCAGGTTGTTCCAACCCCATCTAACCCAGCCTTGAACACTCCCAGGGATGGGACAGCCACAGCTTCTCTGGTACTATCACTGAATATTGGGAATTTCTAGCCTGGGAGTGGGATGCTTTCATCCTTACCTCTCCCCTTTCTGCCCTGTGGGGTAATTTTGACTAAATTGGCACCAGGGTTTTCTTTCTTGAAATTCATTCTTTGCAAAACAGGCAAAAAAAAAGAGGAATAAAAGGCTACCCTGAGCCAAGGATTTGGTTTCTGAGGCCAGCCAGCCTTCAAGAGTGGAGCCAAAGATCTGTTTTAGGGCAAAGAGCACCAGGCCAGAAACCTTCCTGGCTGACCTCTGGGCTCCAAAATGATGCTCATTTGGGGAAATCACAGCTAATCAAACTGTTTCCCCCTTTCAGCCTTCAACTGTGGCATCAGGGCTGCAGGAACAGCCCTGCCATAGCATGGAAATGCCTGGCAGAGGGGTTTTATTTCTTCCCAAGGTGCTTCAGCCCTTCAGATTTTCCGAGCCATCCTTTAGAGGTTCCAGATCTGAACAGGATGATTGCAGGAGGCTTCTTGTTACAGGACATCATTAAAAATAATGTGTGTGCTTGAACTGCAGTCGGCAGGGCCATGCCAGGGATGAGCGAGGGGAAAGGAGAGTTCTCTGATCTTGGAAAGAGAGAACAACCTATTAAAAAGGAATTTAGTCCTTGTGTGGAGCTATCAAACTGTTGGAAAGGCCTGCTCTCTGCCTCCGGGCTCTTGTACCTTTCAAGGACAGCAAAACTCCAGGTTTAAGCCCTTCAACTATATTTGAATATTTAATTTTTTTTTTAAAAGTCAGCTCTTGCACTGCTTTGGCACCAACTCATTTGACCAGCAGAGTTGAGGCCCTGACAGCTCCCACAGTTTCAGCTCAGTGATAGTTTCTTCCCCTTGAAGCACCAGCTCGAGTCACTCCAGTGGAACAAAAATAAGCTCTTTTGTTAAATATACACACACCAAAAAAACCTTCTAAGGCTGGGAGCCTTGCTAAGGTTTGACAGAGGAGAGATGCACAAGGCAACCAGCTGGGAATTCCCTCCTTGTGACAGGGAGGAGGCAGCTCAGGGATTTCTCTCTCAGCATCCCTCCCTCGCAGCGGCACCCCCGGCCCCAGCGTGAGCAGCACCAGCACCTGCTGCAGCTGAAAGGCTCCTGCAGACACCACTGCAGATCCCAAATCCTTTGGACTGCGGAAAGAGCTGCTGTAAATCTTTATTGACAGAAAAAGCCTCTTTATTTTTGCTGCCCAGAAATGTTGCAGCATCTCCCCGAGTGTTCCAGGCCAGGTTGGACAGGGCTTGGAGCAACCTGGGATAGAGGAAGGTGTCCCTGCCCATGGCAGGGGGTGAAATTGGAGGAGCTTTAAGATCTCTTCCAACCCAAACCATTCTGGGATTCTGTGATTTTTAATAGGAATAATCCAGGGCAGAAAGGAGCTCCTGCACCACCCTGCACCCAGCCCCTCGCTGCTCCACTCCTCCTCCACATCTTCCCAGTCTCTCCCAAGGAGCCCACCCAGGAACAGACCCACTCCTCATCTCCCCCCTCTCCTGCATCTCTGCACACCCCTGGCCACAGCCAAAATCCAGCAGCATCCTCCTTGTGCACAGAAAATTTGGTGGATACCACGAGTGCACACAGCCCCATGCACCTTTTTGGCCTGAGCAATGTATTTATTATTCATCTGCTCACTTGTTCCTGTACAAGCTGAGAAAAATGAAGAAAGATTAATTCCCAAGGGAAAAAAAAAAACAATAATAAAATAAACAAGCAGGATTGCTGCCTTTTTTCTCTTTTTTTATTTTTTTTTTAAGAGACTCTGATCCATTCAAAGAGCTGCCTTCTCCAGGCCTCCCATGTCACTGTTGATTGAGTTTCTTCCCTCCTCACCTCGTGGTTCTGTTGGAGTATCTTGTCTCCTTAGTATTACTGTGGCACTTCCTTTTCATGTGCCTGAAATGCACACTATTGTGTTCAGACTTTTAGTTTTTGTGCAGGGATCCCTTTCAAGTCTCATCTTCTGTAAAGTCCTTTTTTCTTGGCAGTCAAGTGCATGAATGTTTGCTGCCAGGAGATTTTGCTTCTATTGTATTCCAGACATATTAAAAGATTTTTTTTATTATTTTTTTTGTGCTATATTGTCTGTGAGGTGTTGTATGGCATTTTTTTTGCCATCCTAGCATGACTTTTTCCATGTGGATGCTGCCTGCCTTGCTCTTGCCCCCGTGCACATGGGAGCAGCACACTCAGAAATGAGCAGAAGGAGGAGTGAGAGGGCAGGAGCTGGGACAACACCACTCAGGGACACGATGGAATTAATTCTCTTTCCTCACATTGCATGTGGTTTATTGCCAGCATTCCCTCTGCAGGACTGGGACAGGGAACAGCAGAGTGGTCTGTGCCAGGCCAGGATGCAACTATGACCAAAAAAAATAAGCAATTTTGGTCCCCGGGTTCATAAAAGGATTTTTCTGCTAACCCTGACCTAAATGGTCACTGGATTTTCTTCTGCTAAAATTCACCTCTTCTGGTGACTTTGCTGGCAGTTTTCAGTCTTAAGAACAAAGCACAAATGAGCAAAACAAGAAGGGAAAATGTGTTTTTAGGAAAGCTGAGGGCTTGAGCCTTCAGGGGGGCTGCTGTTGGAGAGCAGACCCAGGAATTGCCCCTGTGCCAGACCCCACCTGCCTCCCCAGTTGAACTGACCCCATTTCAGCAGGAGGCTGCTGTGACCACAGGAGCCAGCAAAATCACCCGCCAAGAACACACATTTTGGTTACTCTGCAGGGCCAAACCTTCACTCTTCATCTCTCTGCCAAGCTGCAGCTCAGCCTGGTTCCTCAAGCTCTGCTCTTCCTCACATCCCACCTCTCCAGGTCAAGGAAAAACTCTGCAACCCCTTTAATCAGCCTGCTCAGCTCCACCAGTACAACCCAGTCACGCATCAGGAGCAACAGCCTCAATGCATGGGGTGTTTCTAATCCTCCAGAAGCAAAAACATCAGAAAACCCACAGTTTATACGACTTCAAACAAACCTACTGGGGGCCTAAAGTCGGAACAGCTTCTGGAGAGATTAGTTCTCCCGTAACACGCTCGTGACCAGGCTTTCTGATCTCTATCAGCATCCCTCAAAGAGCAGCTCCTTTTTCCATCCATTCTTTGGACCCCTCTCCTCAACTCTTTGACTAATTATAGTTTGTTGGTTGTTATGGCAACTCCGGGTTTCTCTCGGCATCCAACTCTCACAATTTGGCTGTAAATTGCAACAGTGGACGAATACAAACAGAGCTTTAAATCCCTCTTGCTTGCCAGCCAGCCTTCCTGGTAAATCCCCCCACAAAGCAGGAGCTGTCCTGTTGGCTGAGGTTGCTCAGGGAGCCTGCAAAGCCAGGGCAGCCCTCAGAACCCCGTGGTAGGGAGAGGATGGCATCCATCCAGACTTCCAGCACGCTCCCACTCCAAAGAACCATGAGCAGGACTCACTGCCAGGCAGGCAGCAATGTACAGCATCACCCACTGCATCTCAGCCCTGCTGGGACGCTTTTCCCCACAGCTTCTTAGGAATAATTGAAGCCAGGCACACACCAGGAGTCAGGCTAAGGTCAGCTCGACCCATTCCAGAGGAGGATGCTCCAGCAGGACTGCACAGCCAAGCTTGGGATCACTTCTTTCAGCAAAAGCACAGCCAGAAGGCAAAACCAAGGGCCTCCCTGTCCCTTTCCCCATTTGCCCTTCTCAGCTTGGGCACACTCAGATAAGGGATTGGCACAGCTCAGGGACAGGCTGGGTCCAGCAGCAGGTACCCTGCACTGCCAAGGAGCACAGCCCTCCTCTCTGCTCCTCAAGCATCTCACCCCAAGGAGGGACACACGGCCCTGGGCCCTTCCACAATATTTTGATCGGAGACAGTGGAAACGCTGCTGTGAGCTCCATTTCTTACCAGACACAGTTTTCCTTGGCTGGGATGGATAGGCAGTGCATGATGAGCTCCACCAGAGCTGGGAACCCTCCACTCAACCAGCACCACGGCCCTTGCATGGGGACAGAGCAGGGAGCAGCTTTCCCCACACAAGCAAACGCTGCACTCCGCTGATTTTCACCCATCTCAGCAGCACAGGGTGACCAGATGGGTAAAATGAGCAAAGAAATCACTTGTCCTGGCTTTGCAGAGACAGCAGCACCCTCCTGAGCTGTGACCCCGCTCCCAAGAGCACGGAGGGTTCCAGCTGGCACATTAATATGCCCCACACACTGCGGGGTTCTGCAGAGTAACACATTCCGTACCTTACACTGCATTACCAGCCGGAAAAAAATGCAGGTCTCATCCACTGGTGACCCTCTGTTATCCATCACACGTGGCTGGGCACATCCATCTGAACCTCTAGCTTTCCAGGAAGGATATTCAGCTCCCCGTCCTCAAGGACCCTGCAGCCAGGGCTTTGCAAGTGATGAATTATTTTGGCTCAGCTAGAAAAGCAGCAAAGGCTGGCACACACCACACCAAACCAAACCCACCATTTCCTCACCAAAACTAAACATGAGATTTATGGGGATGAGATCCCTTGAGGGTAAAGCAAGTAATTTGAATTTCAGGTATGTGATGCAATGCAAAAATACCTCAAAAGATGGATCTCCCAACTTGGACCGTGGACCACATCCCATTTTACTCCTAAACTAGAGCAAGGGTCTCCCAAAGGGCTGTTGAGTCCTGGCACAGCTGCCCAGGGAAGTGGAGGAGTCCCCATTCCTGGAGGGATTTAAAAGTCAGGTGGATGTGACACGTGGGGACCTGGGTTAGTGATGGTCTTGGCAGTGCTGGGTTAATGGTTCTACTTGAAATCTTCAACCAACCCCAATAATCCTGTGATTCCTCCACCTCTCTGGTGAGCAGAACTCATTTTTCTTGGGAGCACATTTAAATAACCCATGGAAAATGGGAAGCCCCACCAACAAATCATCAACCCACAGAACAAACAGCACACAATCACCCACCCGCTGCTTGCAGCCTCCCATGGACATTTGTAGCAAAACAATCCAGCTTTAGGACCACAAAAAAAATGCGCAGTGGGTGTGGAAGGGGTGGCCCCAGTTCCTCCCAGGATGGTTCATCCTTTCCTTGCAGTGCTCTGGATGAGGAGGAAGTTGCTCCGTGACATTCATGGAGTGCCTGCTGATGGAGAGCTCTGTTTACCGAGCCAGCTGGGGAGGGAGCTACCCTCAGCTCCCAGCGTGTAGGAGATCAATACTGTAATTGGGCCTGTTTGTAGCTCATGAACTATGGTAGCAATCGGGGCAGGGAGGGGGGAGCAGGAGGCACTGGCTTAGCAGGGCCGTGCTGCCCTCTGCTGTGCTGATGGGAGCCTCCTCTGCTGGTTTTGGGATGGGTGATGGAGGTGGGATTGCATCCCAAAAGCATCATCAGGGAGCACCGACCCACACTCCTCCTGCTGCAAACCCCAGTGTCCCCCTCACCTGTGCCTCACCCCCCACATCTCCTCTGCAGGCAGGGAAAAGGCCGAATTCCTCTGTTTTCAACTTAAACACAGATTTAACACACAGGAGATCACAGACCTTCAAAGTGATTTCAGAGGGGCTGGGAGGAGAAAACCCAGCGGCCGCTTGGATCGGGAGGAAACAGAGAAAATGAAGAGTTCCGAGGGTGGCAGTGATCAATAAAGCATCAGGAGCTGACACCGAGCCCTCCACTCAGCCTGGGGGAGCAATTAGGCAGCTAATGAAGGGAAACCCCCTCACAGGGCAGTGCCTTTCGGGGGAAGGGGCTCCCCTTCCTCATCCATCAGAACTCCCGAGCGAGCCCATCAGCCAGACTGCCAGAGGGCAGGAGCATTAGCCCCATCTGAGAGAAAATAAAGTGATGGAAGGTCCTCCCTGTCTCCTCCCATCCCTGGAAGCGCCCAAGGCCGGGTTGGACGGCGCTTGGAGAACCTGGGACAGTGGAAGGGCTCCCTGCCCACGGTGGGGGCGAGGCGGGGAGGGAGATGAGCTGTAAGGTCCCTCCCAACCCAAACCATTCCCTAATTCTTCAGCTCCTCCCTCCTTTCGGGGTGCAACAGCAGCTCATGGCTTCGGGCTAGCAGAGCCGCAGGTGCTGAGGGTTTGGCCAGTGCGGCAGTTTAGACCAAGGCGCGGTTTTAGCCCCCGCCCAGCCGGGAGCAGCTCGGGCGCTGCGCGGGCACCGTCTGCCACCTCGTGGGCAGCGGGAAGACTTTTCCCGCGGGGCTTCTCTCTCCCTTTTGTCCTTATCAAGCGTTTATCCCGTGTGCAGGCGCTCCCTGCTCCCCCAGCATCACCTCACAGGTCACTGAGCCGGCTGTACATGGAGGGGAATTATTCATAGGGCAGCATCAAATATTGAAAGCAGAGTTGTATCGACATATTCTTTGTATATTCAACACTTTCACCAGTAAATTGCCCTTTCCTTTTTCTTCCCCCCTGCTCCTTTGGACTCTTTCCTGAGCAGCCCCAGGGCTTGCTGCTGTATCTTGCTGTTTAATTGCATCTTTACACTCCCACACATTCTCTCCGCAGCTGGAACTTTCTGAGAGCACAGAAATCACCTGGGCCAGCACGCTGTACATTTCTGGCCTTCTCCAGCAAGGAAAACCTTCTCTGCAGCCTCTCCCACCTTCCCTGCTCAGCTCGGCAGTCTCAGAGCAAATTGTGCTGCCAGTATTTAAGAGAATTGTGACCTCTTCAGTGTCACACCTTAGAGGGGACAAGGTGTCCCGTTCTGCCCAGGAGAAGTCCAGAAGAAATCAGCTACACCACCACCTATTCCAGCTGCTTTGGTTGCCTTTCTGCCTCCATCCCCAGGAGCCACGGAATGGAAAAGTCTCGGCTCCAAGTCTCCAAGCACCCCCGGAGCAGGCTGGAGTCACCTCCGTTTCCAATGCAATGGGGTCTGACCCCGTGTTTCCTCCTCCCCAACACCTGCAGAAGCCTCCCAAGAAGGATGGATGAGAAAAAAGGAATAAACAGACATACCAGGCATCATTTTGATGGGAACCCGCAATGCAGATGGACTTGGAGGAGCCAGGTCAGGCCGAGCATCCCCCGCTCACAGCTCCGAGGGACGGGCCCTGACAGCATCGCTGGCTCCCAGCGGGATGGGAGGGGAACAACCCGGGAAGGAAGAGGCACCAGAGGTACTGGTGACAGGAAAAACGGGTGCTGATGTCTTCACAAACAATTCCATGGGTGCAGGGATGGGTGTCAGCATCTTTGAAAGGAGTCTGAATGTCTCTGCCCATTTAAAGCAGGAGGTTTGTCACAGAACTCCTGAAACACAAATCTGCACAAGCCTGAACTCCTGAACTTTGGGGGACAATGACAAGTTCAAGGGGGAACACGGGGGCTCGGGCAGTACCTCAGCCATGGGGAAAGAGAGAGGGAAGCGCGGCCGGGAATGAGGATAAAACGGGGGCTGCCCCCAGCGATTTAAGACCCCATGGAAATGCCCGCGGGCTCTCCCTTTATCGAATAAAGTTACAGGGCTCCTCTGTCTCCTTTTGGACATAAACTTCTGGCGCCGTAGGTTTTCCTGACACTGGGGAGGCTGGCAGCTTTTGGGATGAAGAGTTTTCCCGCTCCCCAGCAGGCCATGGAGCAGTCCCAGTGCAGGTTCCTGTGACAGGTGGAGACGCAGCCCCAGCCACTGCTCGGAACATTAAAGTTCTCCTGAGCCGCCGAGTTAATTCCTCAAACGCCCTTTCAAAGGGCCAGATAAATACAATCTGGGAGCATCTCCGCTCCCTCGGCTCACATATCTTTAGTCAGGCAGAGAGATAACATTTCATACAGATTGAGACAGTTTAAGCAAAGGTTGCTGGTTAACCTTTCCAGCAGTGGCTGTTTCCCGTTCTCTGCTTCCCCTCCCCAGCGAGGAGAACCAGAGCCAGCCCAGCTCCAGCCTGTCCCAGTGCTCCCAGCAAGCCATGGCAGGATGCTGTCTCCCCACTCCTGGTGTTCCCAAGGACTACACGTCATCATCTGTGCCCTGGCAGCTCTGTGACACTGGTGCTTCCAAAATAGAATGGTTACTGTGGTTATTCCATTATTACACCCTGCAGTTCACTCCAACTCAACCTGCCAGCTCAGCTTCACCTGGCTCTCAGTGGCTCACGCCGAGGGAAACATCCTTCTCTCCCGGTGAAGCCCAGTCCTCACTACAAGGAGGTGTCAGCACCCTCCACAACGCTGTCACACCTCACCTCGGCAGTGGGAACCGTGGGCCACCCTAAATTTGAACGAACTGGGCTCCAAAGTAATCCCCAAGCTCTTCCCAGATGCAGCAGGGCACTGCAGCCTCTGCTGAGCATCCCCCCTCAGCATGGCCTGGAGATCTTCATCTCAACAACATCCAAGCACAGCCCAAAGCCAGCCTGCAAGTCTCGGGGAGCTGGGATGAGTTTGGAGCCAGGGTTTTAGCAGAAGCTCTCAGCCACAGGCCCAAGCAGGACACAACCCCAACCCAGACTGCTCTGCTCAGCCGGGCTGGGCTCCAAGGGCAGCAGAACTGGGTTCCTTTGTCACTCATCCCTCACCAGAGGAGCCCCCGGACAAACAGGCAGCACCACAGCGAGGTGGGGAACGTCTCCAAAGCCATGGCTGGCAAGGGAAGGAAGGAGGAATGCTGGCAAATGACAGAGCCCTTATCTTAATTACAGGCTTATTTGCATTTAAATGAAGGTTATTCTATAATTACCACCAAATGTTTTGTGTTGCAGCTGAAATACCTCTCCATGGGCTGTCAAGCTCCTTTCCATTTTCATTTTCATTTTCTCTTGCCATTCTTCTGCTTTCTAATCAGCTGGCACACACAGGGAGGGAGCCACAGGGCCCAGCCCCACCGCAGCAGTGCCAGCCCAGCCCTGGAGGGGCTTGGCTACCCCAGCCCAGCATCCCTCACAGGGAGAGGATGCAGCTCCCTCCCTTCCTCCACCAGCACCACGGGGGATCAGCAGCTCTGAAGTTCAAGGGTTTTGCGGGCTTCAAGTGCAAGACCGAAGAGTTCTCTCTGTGCACATTAACTCATTAATTAACTCAAACTTGTTGCAACAGAGTGCTGTGAAAGGCACAAATGTGGGGAAAATTCGTAAGAGATCAGATTCAGGGAGAAAAGGGATTTGGAGCGAGAGCAGGCTCACACATCCAGCTCAGAAATTCCCCGGGTTGCTGGAAACCAGCATCCAAGGACATCTCCAGCCTTTCCTGTGCTTTTGTTGTCCGTGGTTATTCCTGCAGCAGGAGGGACACAAACCAGCACCCAGGAGCTCGGTTTGCACTGGAGCTCGCTCTTCCTGCCAGTAGACAAAGCTCTCCCACAGAGAAAATAACACCCAATTACATCATTTCGAACAATGACAGTGAACAAACCCATGCAAATAGCCAAATTAAGGCTTAAAAGGAGCCTTCTGCCATTTCCTAAATTGTTATACCTTTCATCAAACCCCTTTAACAATCTCCCTGAACCTTTTTTCTCTCCAGCCAGGAGATCCACATTAACCAGCCAGCCCATCCCGGGCTGAACACGACAACAGCGATTAGAGGCACAAAGCCTCCTGTTTACGAGGGGGTAGAAATGAAAACAGACAGTTATCTCCCACTAGACCCATCACTTCTCTCCCTGCTCTTCCCTGGCTCCTGCACATCCCCCTGCCCAACTCCAAGTCTCTGCCTCCATCTCATGGAGAGACCGGATCTCTTCAGCTGCGTTAAGTGACTTTTTTCCTTTCTCCAGACAAAACCCATCCCCTCTCCCCCAATTTCACATAGCCCCAGGCAGACTTACAGCATGGAAATTTTTAGCCTGAACAATTATCGCTTGGCAGAGAGTTAACTCGCTGCAAACAGACTCTTATAATGGGCAGTCTTGGCTATAAACAACTCGGCTGGCTCCGTTTTAAGCAAGTTCCGTACCTCGGGATAGATCCCCCCCTCTCCCCAAGTCCATTTCACAGCTTTTTATGTTTAATAAGAGGCAGCACCAGCAGCACGGGAAATCAGCAGCACATCCACCGTGCGGGTTGGGTGCTGCTGCACACACCGAACCCATTTATCTTCTTCCTCCATCACACAGACTGCACAGATTTAAGGGCAAAGCCCAACAGGATAACCAGCTCCCTTCTCCCAGCAATCCCAGCAAGGGATGCAACAACCACAGCTCCCATCATTCAGCCCCCACAGCCAGACCTGCCTCTCTGCTGTTTCCAAGGGCAAAAGCTACAGCTGAGCTCTGTTTCATCCTCACTATCAGCCTCCAGACGCTGCTATTTTTCCACATGGAGCCCAGGAGACCCTGGGGGAAATGCTGTTTTTACAGCCCAGTTGCCTTTAAGTTGCACAGAAAGACTTGAGCAGGGATGTTTTGAGGTGCCACTGGAATTCTGAGTGGGATATTTTAGCTGCAGAAGCCTCTGCCCACGAAAACTCCAGCAACTCAGCATCCAGTAACACCCTTATAGAATCTGAAAGGCCCTGCTTCCCTTCCTTCCCCCCAGCAAGAGTTCCATCAGCCCACACAGCTTCCCATCCCTAAATTGCATCGAGGGAGGACAACCCTGCAGGGCTGGCTCCCCTCTGGCAGGCAGAGCAGCCCTGTCACAGGAATTGTCTCAGGAGCTGTCAGGGAGCTGTGAGGAGCCTGGGACAGGCGCTGCAGGGACGGAGTCACGGGCTGGTCATTGTGACAGCGTTTGCCTGACGCGGAGCTGGAGCTGGGAGAGGGGGAAGGATCCGCTCCAGGAGGGGCTGCAGGTACTGGGAGGTGGATGCAGCTGCAGCACAGAACCTTCTGTGTCCCCAGGTGCAGCTCCAGGCCACAAAGGATCTGCTTGGGCAATGTAAGAGCCTCATCTCCCACCCTGAGGCAGTGACACCTGGTCCTGACCCCATGATACAAGGGGAAAAAAAAGGCAGGATAGAGACATTTAATACGGGGTTTGCTACTTTCTGTTGTGAAAAAACCACAGTAGAGTGGACCATCCACTGTGTTAGAGGGATTGGAGGTGGATTAATTTTATTTTCTTTTCCCAAAAGATTTAGAGGGTCTTTCAAGAGCAAATCACCAAATTTTCCAACACGTCCAAATTTGGGGAAATATCCTTTGCTGTAATGAGGATAGCTAATGTGTCATTATTACATGATACAACTGTTCAAGTAATTTTAATACATGGATTAATGAGCGGCCAATGGTGCCAACATCAAGACTTTGGAGATGGAAAGCTTTGTTTCAGACCCACTTTTAAGACAGAAAGGAGCTCCCCAGTGCTCCCTCTGGAGCCCTGCACTGCAGGAATGCCAGACATCTCCCACTGGAGCCAGTGCTGCTCTTCCCCTCTGCTGTCAGGGCATTCAGCACGAAATGAAACCCTTTCCCAGCTTCTAATCTAGTTAAAAATCTCTTCCAAACCTTCCCTCCTCTGGAAAGGGAAAAAAA
>VZRZ01008706.1:59919-186777 GCA_013398175.1 Climacteris rufus | reverse complement strand
GCCGGGCCGCACCCTGCCCTGCTGAGCCCCGCGGCCGAGGTGGGCTGTGCCCGCGCCGCCGTGGACGCGCTGCTGCGGGCGCTGGTGCCCTGGCCGCACCTGGAGACGCGGACGGGACGTTTCGTGGTGGTGGAGCTGGTGGCCTGCAACGTGCTGCTGCCGGCCGTCAGGAAGATGTCTGATCCCGACTGGATCAACCTGCTGCTCATTGGGGCCTTTTCCAAGAAGCCCCGGGGTGGGAAGCCCCCCTCTGCTCCCCCAGTGCCAGATTCCCTGCCTTTCCCAGCGCAGACGGACGCGGCTCCTGTCGGGCTGACCCCGTCCCCAAGGGCAGCAGAGGGGCTCAGGAGAGAGGCAGGAGCTGCTGGAGAGGAAGGAGAGGAGGTGAGCAGGTTGTGCCACGCAGAGGAGCCTTTCCTCCGCCCCCGAGCCCTGGGATCCCTGTTCCCCTGCGAGGGTTTGGAGCTGGAATCGCCCGCGCCCAACGTGGGCCAGGACACGGAGCTGCTGGCACCATCCCCCGCTGGGGAGCCCCTTGATGAGCCCCCCCAGGACCCCTCTGTGCCAGAGGGACCAGCTGCCTCAGAGGATGGCACAGGGGACCTGGAGCAGGGCCCTGGCCCCAGCTCCGATGCTGGCCTGCTTCCCACCTCTGCTCCAAGCTCCTGCCCTGACATCCAGATCGAGCCGGTGGTTGAGAAGGAGGAGGAAAGTCCAGCTATTCCCAGGAAGTTCTCCTCACGGAGACCCTCCAGCCTGGGGAGGGATCTGGGAGCAGCAGAGAGCTCAGCACAGACCCCCCCAGAGCCCGGGCAGAGCCTGCCCCTGCTCTCATCCTCCCCAACAGCTTCCGTGAGCACCTTCAGCTTTGAGCCCCTGAGCAGCCCCGACGGGCCCGTGGTCATCCAGAACCTGCGGATCACCGGGACCATCACTGCCCGCGAGCACAGCGGCACCGGCTTCCACCCCTACACCCTGTACACCGTCAAGGTGAGGGCTCCCCCCGCAGTCAGCCCCTCTCCCAGATCCCTGCTGAGATTTGCAGGTGGGAGCTTGTTCTCTGTGTGTCTCCACAATGAATGGGGTTTGGAGATGGAATGGGGGCTTGTTCTGTGTGTGTCTCCACAATAAATGGGGTTTGCAGATGGAATGGGGGCTTGTTCTGTGTGTGTCTCCACAATAAATTCTGTCTGGTGGTGAGGGAATACTGGGCACTGTGGCTGTCTGGGTGATGGGTAGGGGTTCCCACTCTTAGCCAAGGGGCTGGTTGAATCTTTTGTTCCATCACAATGGGTTCCTTCATCTTCAGGGAAGGGTTAATATGAGGAATTACTGTGTGGGACCTGGGGATTGTGGGGCCAGCAGGGACTGGGATTAAGATAGGATGTGTAAGGATGATGCCTGTGCCTTGCTCCTCAGTATGAGACAGCCCTGGAGAGCGAGGCTGCGGGCAGCCTGCAGCAGGTGGCCTATCACACCGTGAACCGCCGCTACCGCGAGTTCCTCAACCTGCAGACCAGGCTGGAGGAGAAGCCGGAGCTCCGCAAGTTCCTCAAAAGTCAGTGCCTGCAGCAGATCCCTGAGCAAACCCTTCTCCCTCATCCCACCCCCTGTTCCTCTGCTCTCAGCATTTCCTGCCCTGCTTGTGCAGCTCTGGATGCTGGGCTGTGTCTCCTGCCCACATCTCTGTTGCTCTGTGCAGAGCTGGCTGGAGGAAGGATCGATTTTGGCAGCAAATCCCAGCGTTTCCAAACGTGCCTTTTCCCATTCCAAACACTTGGCTTTGTAGTTTTGCACCATAACAGAGAATAGAAATGCTGGTGTCTCTGTGTTACCTTGGGCTGATGCCAGGCAGTGGTGGGGATAGCCTTAATCATTAGAGCTTTAAGGTTTTAATAAAGACTAAAATCTGTATTTAGATTTTAATATTTTAAAATGTTAATCTTGAAAGCTTTTAAACTTTAAGACTTAAAAAATCTTTTAAAATTAAGGTTGTTGTATTTTTGCAGTTTTCTCAAGCTTGCCAATGGGTTTGTTTCCTTTGTAGACATCAAAGGCCCCAAGAAACTGTTCCCTGATCTCCCATTTGGAAACATGGACAGTGATAAGGTGGAAGCCAGGAAAAGTCTGCTGGAATCTTTCCTGAAGGTGAGATATCAGTGTGCCCCTGTGAGCTAACAGCTCTGTGCACACAGACAGTGGAGCACTCCAGATGTCTCTCAGGTTGGGAACCTGACCCCAAAATGATGTAAATCTCCATCTCTCCTTGCAGCAATTGTGTGCAGTCCCTGAGATTGCAAACAGTGAGGAGGTGCAGGAGTTCCTGGCCCTCAACACCGACGCCAGGATCGCGTTTGTCAAGAAGCCCTTCGTTGTCTCCAGGATAGACAAGGTGGGAAGAGTGGGCAGCTGCTCACCTGAGCCCCCTCCAGCTGCCCCACAGAAGCTTCCTAGGCTTCAGTGTCTCCTAGGAGCCAAAACTCTTTCTCTGTAGCTGGGCTCAGCTTGCCCACAAAGCCATAAAGCTACAGAAGGTCAGAGCCCATCTTAAAGAACCTGGGGAATAGAAAACACAGTGCAAAAGTCTCAAAGGTCCTGCTGCATTGGAGGAATGAGGATTGATGCAGTCACTAAAGGCAGTGCTGGCTTTGCAGATCGTTGTCAATGCCATCGTGGACACCTTGAAGACGGCGTTCCCCAGGTCAGAGCCCCAGAGCCCCACGGAGGAGCTGAGCGAGTCTGAAGTGGATGGGAAGTCCCAGACAGATGGGAAGAAGGCAACCAAGTAAGGGCTCCCTGAGCTTTGCAGGGCAAGGGATTAATGCCTAAACTGAGCCCAGTGTAGGGAAGAACTGCTTGGTGCTTTTTGTGTTGGGTAGTACATTTTTGTCATACTCTAACTGAATTCCTCCTCCCCTTGCTGAACACAGCTATTGGAGTTGCTGTTTATCCAAAGGATTTCCCAGGAATGCTCAGGTTTCTTCCTAAGGGAGCTCTGAGGTGTTGCCACTTGCCAGCAGAGACACTGATGCTCCTGGGGAATTGCCTTTTAACTTTAAACATGTGCATGACTTATGTGTGCAGGGAATCATTGCAAAATACAGCTGTAAATTCTCTACCTGAAGGTTCCCTCTTGACTCTCCCCTGTGTTCCCCACAATGGCCTTGCCCAAAAAACATTTGAATACCTATTTGTGAGTCATATTTAAGGTCATTTCATGTATGGCCCTCACCAAGTGTTTGTTGGTGCTGCTGGCAGTGCCAAGTCTCTTTGTGCTCATCAGTGATTCTTCCCTCACTGAAGAAGGGATGATTTCTGCCCAAGTATTTCTTTTTCTTCCCAAGAAGTCATGTTTTGCTGGAAAAAGCTGCTTTGTACAAGAAGACAAACCAAAAAAGTACAAGTTTGGAACCATTTTGGCTGAAAAGGACATTCCTTAATGATAAACAGGCTATTTTACATTTTGTCCCACAATCCCAGTGCCCTTTCATATCCTCCTTTCTGTGAATGTTTGTAACTGGATTTCACAATCCTGCTGAGTGTGTTCTATCTCAGAGGCTTTTCTGAACACTTCCCTGTGTGTGCTGCAGTGCTCACACCTTGCTGACATCTGCCTGTGGAACACCCCTCTGTGGAATGTTGGAAAACCTTGGCTGTGCTCAGGTGTACGTGAGGAAGGTGCTTTAATGCTTTTGTTGTGTGGTTTCACTGCCATCTCCCAGTTATCCTGGAGGCAGATGCTCTTTTGAATCACTTGAGGTCTAATCAGATTTCTTAGCTTGGATGTGGCACTGGACAATGATAACAGGTCCTGGGTCTTGGCTGTGGCTGGCAAACTCATCACTCAGAGCTTGCAGGGAAAACTGACTGTGCCATATCTTCCCTTTTCAGGTCCAGACTGAGGTTCTCATCCAGTAAAATCACTCCAGTGCTGAGTGGGAGTGAAGCCCATGACAGGATCGTGTACTCCATCAGGGAGGGCAGTGCTGTAAGTTCAGATCCTCTTGGAATCCTTTCACAATCCTAATCCTGCTTGGGAATAATCCACACTGTGGCTGCTGCAGCCTTGTTGCCACGTGTTTGCAGGACAATGAGCAGCCCTGGTTGTGCTGTTGGCCACAGCCAGGTGCAAAGCAGGAGGTGGGAGGGTGTCTGGGCACTGCAGACCCCAGGCTGTGTGGCACTAACACACTTTTGTAGGTCTCTGGCACCCTGTCTCTGGCTGCTATGGAGTCCTTCATCCAGAAGCAGGAGAAGCTGCTGGAAGCAGTCCCCAGCAAAGCTCCTGGAGGCCAGGGAGGCAGAGAAGGCAAGGAAAGCTCTGTGCAGGAGGAAATGGATGGGCTGAGCACCCTGGAGCAGGGGGCACACGTGGACACTGACTCTGGTGAGCTCAGCTTCTCTCTTAGTGCTTGAATTTCTCTCCCTCGGTACCACAACAGCTCCAACATCTGCAGGTTCAGCCTGAAAAGTCTTCAGGACCTGCTCTCCTGCCTGCTGCCCCTTGATTGAAGGGAAAGCAAATGAGGTTTTGCTGTCCTGTTTGGTGATTGCTCTGGGCAGTGTTGCTGGTGGGAGCAAACTGGGCCTTGGCTCAGTTGTGTCACTGCAGATCTTCACCCTGGTGTGCTCAGCACAGTCACTGCACAAAGAAGTTGTTTAAGGACACAGTGCTTCAGCTGGCAACATTCTAAAGTCAAGCTCTTAGAAACTGAAAAATGGCCAAATGACAATTTTCTGGTAGTTTCAAGTGAGCCTTGATAAGTCCATGCACTATAAAAGGACCTCTGAGGTTAAGTTTGGATAGACTTGATGGGAGTAGCACAAATGTAATCCCAGTTCAAGGAATGATGTTCTCTTTCTAATTCTAGAACCCTCCTCTGAAGCACAGGGTGCCACAGCTTCTCAGAACAGTTACAAGATTATCCTGAACACAAGCAACAATATGTTCTCCAGTCTTTTTCTTGGAATAGCTGGGCTGTATCAGCTGCAACTTCCCAAAAACTTCTCTCCAGTGGTTCCAGCTTGGCAAGCTCTGACTGAAAGGACGTGCTTGTGACAGGATTGGTCTGGTGTTCTGAGCCCCAGCCTGTGCTACCAGCTTTGCTTGTAATCTTGGTTTTGGGGGAAGCAGGACTGGAGTTGGAGGCCAGGGTTCTGCACAGAGCAGGCCAAGTTAGCTGAACTCTGAGGGAAATGGAATGTCAGTGATGTCAAATGCCTGCAGGTCTGGGATGCTTCAGGCTGGGCTGGCAGGGCGAGGGGAACAAACGTCTGGAGCAGCTGGATGAAAAGGAAACCAATGTCCCTATCTGCTCACAGAGTGACTTCTGGGAAGAGACTGGCCAGCAGCTCTCTGAGGAAGGACTTGGATGCTATGGGAATAAACAGTTTGCTGAGGATGCTCCCTGTATGAGGTTATGGGGAAGCTGAACAGCCAGCTCCAGATTCTGCATTGGGAAGTCAAGTCTCAGGGGGCAAAGCAAGTGGGGAGTAACTTATGCATTGCCCAGAGCAAGAGGTGCCAAGTGCCCTCTCTTTTCCAAGTGCAGTGGCTGGAGTTCATTAGTCCAGCTTGGAGGGAGAGGAAGAGGAGGGAAAGAGAAAGGGTCCAGAATCCCTCTTCCCTTTATTTCCAGCAGTAAACTGTGAGTGTAAGTTGTCTCTGTAGGCAGAGAGGTTGGAAGATGAGGCATCAGGGGAGCCAGATGAGGAGAAGCTGCTGCACAGGATCTCACCTGGCCAGTAGAGCCCAGGCTGCAGCCTCAGGTCAGGGTGGTGGCCTGGGAGTGGCTGCTGGGGCAGCTTTGTGCCACATTAATGAGCTTGTTCAGCACAGCACCTCAGGGCCAAGCAGCATAAAAGTAATTCCTTAGCAAAGAGAAATAGTTTTTACTGAAGGCTTTGACATCCTCCTGAGGATCAGAGGGAGGTTTTGCTGTCCCAGGTCTGTGTCTGCAGAGATATGTGGGCAGCTGTGTGGGTTTATGGTTTAACTGGTAAATCTGGTGTATCCAGATGTGGCTCAGCCACCTTCCTGCCGAGCCTGGGATCTGCCACACGATGGCAGCCCACGGCCACCGAGGGAGCCTTGTGCCTGGAAAACTGGGGGAGAAGGGAAAGGGGTGGGATAATGGTCCTCAGCAGTTCCTGCTGCAGTCACCACCTGCTTTCTCACCTGTTCTGGGCACATGGCCATCCCTGTGCATGCACTGGGATTTGATAATCCCTCGGTTTCACTGAGAAGCAGCTGAGCTCTCAGAGCAGCCATGCTGTGGTTTGGTGGGAGATTGGATGGGGTGGACATCAAAGAGTGGGAGGGAAGCTCCCCAGGTCATCTCTGTGTGCACAGAGGGCCAGGCTGGGGAGAAAAGAGTGAGTTTAGGATGGTGCTTTTCACCAGATGGGTGCTGAGTTGGCTTCTTCACCTGACCCTCCTCTTCCTCCTGGCAGACTCAGAGACAGCTTTGGCTGACCTGGCCCTGGATGTGCTTCGTCTGGTGCTGGTGGATCACTGGAGCTGGCTGTGCACAGAGAACATCCAGAAGGTCTTCAACCTGCTCTTTGGGACCCTTGTTCAAAGGTAAGGCCAGAGTGACCACCCTGGCTGCTCTGAGGGGACATTCCCTCTGGAGTCACAGCTGGGAGTGGAGCTCGTGTCTAAATGCAGAGAAATGCTTTGTGTGCATCAAACAGCAGGGTTCTGTA
Source organism: Climacteris rufus (assembly GCA_013398175.1). NCBI lineage: Eukaryota > Metazoa > Chordata > Aves > Passeriformes > Climacteridae > Climacteris > Climacteris rufus. The sequence goes on along the minus strand of VZRZ01008706.1, from coordinate 180,069 downwards.
CAGAAGGTGCTCCATGTGTGCAGAGTGAACACCTTGAGGGTTTGCAGTAGGAGCTGTTCTCCCTGTGAGCAGTGATGTAGCTCTAGCAGGCAGCCTCCTGTCCCTGAACACCAGGGAAGGGAAGGATCCAGCCCTGGGAATGGGAGTCTTTCCTCAAGCAAGGCAGCAGTGCCCAGCCCCATGGATCTGCAGGGAGGAGCAGCCTCCTGCTCTCTTGCTGCCCAGGGCCTCAGCTTGTTCTTTCTGCTGCAGGAGAATAAACAGGCCCAGGGAACAGAGACTTGTCAGTGACAGCTCAGAGTGTGGTCTCTGCTCTCACTGCTGCACCCTCTGCTCTGCCTGTGCCTGGGGCAGAGACCCACACATGGAGCAGGGACAGGCTTCCCTTCCAGCTGGGATGGACTTGCCAAGCTTTCCTGGGGCCAGTGCCTCTGGGTGGTAAGGCTCAGGGCCAAGACACACAAACAGAGAATTCCTGTTTTCTGGTGTAGGTTGGTGACTATCACTAGCTGAGGATGTAGTTCTTTAGAGTACAAGGAAAGCCTTCCCTGAAGATTTGGGCTTGGGAGAGTCTTGGAGCAGTGCTTTTCCCACTCCTGTGCCCTTTCTTCTCCCACAGGCATCCCAAGCCAGTGTCAGAATGTGCAGGGCAGCACAAGGTAACTGAGCTGGTAACCTGAGCTGCCCTCAGCAGAAGTTGCCAAAGTGCTTTGAGGTCAGGGACTGCTGGGCTTCAGTCCCTTGGGTGGCAGGAGGTGGGAATTGCTCCCACCTCTCCAAAATGGGCTGTGGTGTTTTGGGGAACAAGCTGGAACCCAATGCCTGTGTGTAAGGGGAGCTATGAGTGCTTGACCAGGCACATCATCACCCCCTGATAGGCTGTGTCCTGCTCACCCAGGGAGCCTGCAGCACTCACACGTGGCACTGGCATTTTCCACTAGAAGAGCTGGGATACACACAGCACATGCCTGGCTCTGGAAGGTGGAGGAGCTGCCTGAGTTGTGCTGCTGCAGCAGAGTGAGGAGGATTGTGTTTGTAGCTGCTCCACTGAGGAGGTCGGGCTGAACCCATGTGTGCTGCAGGCAGAGCTTTGGCTGGGGGTGATGTGGGGAAGCCCTGGGACTTCTTGGTGTCACCATCAGCTCAGAGTGCAGTTACAGCCTCTTGAACAAGCCCTGTGTCCGTGCTGAAATCCACATGTTGAGGCTGGCTGTGCTCTTGTTCTGGACAGTCAGGAATGCCAGGGGATGGGGAAGGAGCTGCACAGGGGGGACTGACCCATTGCAGGAGGATGGTGTTGCTCCTGGATTGCTGCAGGGATCATTTCCCTCCCATTCCTGCTGCCTGTAGTTACCTCCACAGTGGGGGAGAACTGGGAAAGCAGAGCCTTCCTGCTGGTTTGCCCTTCACCCTGTCCCTGAGACTGTCCTCTTTCCTGGTCCGGGTGGTCACTGCTGCCCTGAGCAGAGCAGGAAGTCTCTAGCTCAGCCCTGCCTCTCCAGGGGCACAGTGTGGATTTGGTGGCATTTCTCTTCCATTTAGCTATTTGCAGCTTGATCACTGCTCAGCCAGACCTGGCACAGCCCTGGCACTGCCATTCTGGCTGTGCTGTGTCTGGGAACCCTTTGCAGGTGGAGCAAACAGCAGAAGCTCTTCTGGGAGCATCTGCTATTCAAGGAGCTGCTGCTCCTGCCTCTGAGAACAGGCAGACAAACATGGGACAGCAGATGGATTTGCATCTTGTCTCCAACCATTGCTGTTCACAAAGTACAAGTGGGCATCATCCCTTCAAGAGATTAGATCCTTCCCTGTTCTGTCAGAGGCTGGGTCAGGTGGCAGGGGATGGAAAGGAGGTGTCCTGGCTGGGGATGGAAAGGAGGTGTCCTGGCTGGGGATGGAAAGGAGGTGTCCTGGCAGCATTTTGGGGTCACTGCTGGCTGCTCCTCTGCCAGCCTGGATGTGGTGCTGCTCCTGCTGCCATCTTGCAGCTGCAAGGTGATTCTGCTCTGGCATGAGACACTCGCTGCAGGGTGATAGAAATGCCCACAAACCAACCAAAGCCACGCCAAGAACGAGATCCAGCTTCTCCCAAGAGCCAATCCCCCTCTCCTTGGGGGACTTTCTCCCTTGGCAGTGACACCAAGTGATTGCTGTGATTATGGGGCCTCCCTGCCTGGCCAGGAGCATCCCACCACACTCCTCTTTCCCCCTTCTCCTTAGCTGGGCTAGCTGGAGCCAGACTCTGTCCATCTCCCCAGCTGTCAGGCTGGTGGCAGGGGGAGAGGAAGGCTCCATGACCGAAAAAGGGATTGTTGAGTAGAGGGAGCGGGGTGTGCGAGCGCGGCTCCGCGCTGTGCCGGCCGTTATGTAACAGGGAGGGATGATCCTTTTATGGAGCCGAAAGGACAGGCAGAGCAGGGGAGGGGAGGCACAGGGCCGGGAGTGGGAATGACCCTGGGGCTGAGGATCGCTGCCAGCAGCCTCTCTGCGTGCTGGGTCCGTGCCTGTAAACAAAACCTCTGCCCCGTCCCGCCCCTGTCCGGCGCTGCTCCCCTCCCGCGGCTGCACAGGCACAGCTCCTCCTCCCCTGGGAGCCTGCAACAGGAACCTGTTGTAGATGGGGCTATTCTGGGCTCCTGGGGTGTTTGGTGGAAGAGCTAAAAAGCGTTTGGAGAATCTGGGTGCTTTTTAGAGCCTTGTGAGTCAAAGAGGTGTTAAAAATACGCAGCGAACACGCGAACCGCGCCGGGCCGTGACCCCGCGCCCTGCCCTCAGTGTGTCCCCGGTGGCACAGTGGGCACAGGTCAGGGGTCTGCCAGTGCCACCGGGAGCTGCGGACAGTGGTGGGCCAGGGTGACAGCCACCAGTGTCCTCAGTGGCACAGTGGGCACAGGTCAGGGGTCTGCCAGTGCCACCGGGAGCTGCGGACAGTGGTGCGCCACAGTGACAGCCTCCACCTCTGCTTCCTCTTCCAGAGGGGAGCTCAGCATCCCAAGGATGGAGCTGGGAGTATTTGAGGGGCACATCCTGGTCTGGAGGCTTTCCCAGGCTCCTTCCCATGCAGCACAACAGAAAGGCACGGCCACAAAGCACTGAGTGGGGGGAAGGTGTCTGGGCACACCCTGGCTCTCCATCCCCTGGAACCTGAGCAGGGCTGGGGCGCTCAGTCCGTGCTGGGCTCAGGAGTGCCTGGCCCTGAAAGGAGCACCTGGAACTACTCAGGCAGCTTTGATGGTGTCATGTTCCACTGAGCATGAGTTCAAATAAATGCAAATCATCCCTGCCTTACCCACGAGCTCAGCACTGCTTGGCTTGCTGTTTGCCTTGGGTCATCCCCGTGCTCCTCCACGCTGTGTCCATGTCCACTCATCCCATGGCAGAACTGGGGGATTTGAGGAGTGGGTGATGCTCCAGTCTGTGTGAGCTGTGTGGGTGGGGAGCCAGGGATGCTTTGAGTCTGATGGCAGCTGAGCATCACCCTTTTGAGAACTGTTCTTGCAAGTTTGTGCTGTCACCTTGGTGCTGGGCTCTCCTGGCCTGTGGCTGTCAGGCCGAGTGTCACGGGCACTTGTAAGCTCTGCAGCTCCAGAGAGCTGCTTGCAGGGTGCTTTCTTCTGATTTTCTCTTTGTTCTCCTTTGATCTCTGTGCCAACAGAACTGGGACAAAGACCCTTGGCAGCCACCTTGATCCTCTTGAGTGGAAAGTGCCACTGGCACTGGTGGTGCCTGACCCTCTTCAGTGTCCCTGAGTAAACCTGGAGCACCCGTGGGCTGGGAGTGCTGGGAGCACAACGCCCATGAGCAGGGAATTCTGCCAGCCCTGGAGCCATGGAGGGGCTGTGTCTCAGCCAAGGCATTGCTCCCACTTCCCTTGGGCTTCCTGGCTGGCAGGTACCACTCCAGCTGTACCTCTGGGCTTTGCAGGCAGAAACAAGCAGGCAAAACTGCAATATCAGTGCAGCTGGAGCATCTGAATGCACTCATCCTCCTGGTTTGGTACTGGGGGAGTTGATTTGGGCACGTTTAGTGAGGACACCTGGAGGGGCTGTGCTGGCAGCAAAGTCCCTGTCCCTAAAACAAGCCTAAAAGCAGCACCAGAGTTGGGAATGAGGGCAACCAACCTCGTGGCATCTTCCTGCTGGTCTCTGGATTTGGCTCCTTGTGTTGTAGCCCTGAGGAGCAGCAGGGATTGCAGCCTGTGGAATGTCAGTAAAAGCGATTTCAGGACTCTCTGTGTCTTCATGTGTATATGTAAAGTAAATAAAAATCAGCTTGGAAATGGGCCTTGATTCAGTTGTCTCCAAGCACCTGGAAATTTTGGATCTGGCTTTGGATCTCTGTCCCAAACAAAATTTTTTTGCCTCATCTAGAAGCAGCATTCTTCCAAAAACAGCCACTAGAATGAAGCAAGCACTCTGTGCTTTGATAACAATTGCAACATTATTTCAACTCTGATTCTGTTTCAACAGTTACACATGCCAACTTTCTTCCTAGATTTAAGACAACACAACAACTTCCTATTTCAAATAGAACAAAGCAGAAAAGGATTGGGAGGAAGTAATGTCTCCTTGTTGGTTTTGGTTTGGCTTGGTTTTTGAAGGGTTAATAGTGGGTTTATGTATTTTGATTCTGAAGTGGGCTAATGAAGCAATTGCTCCGAGCAGGGCCTGGCTGGGACAGCCTGGCCTCTCCCTGGGGCACCACTGAGAGCTTAATTGGCTCAATAAATACTTGATGAAGATGTTATCAACAGCCAGGATGCTTTGTGAAAAACCAAGTAGGTTTGGGGATGATTATTTTAATCACATACTTTTTCCCCCCTTCCCTGAGCCCCAAGGCATTACAGGAAGATCTGAGTTGGGAAAAGCCAAATCCAGAGCAATTTGGTTAATTCACTGTGGGTGAAGATGTTGGAGCTGGAGTCCTGTGAGTTTCCATGATTTCTTTCTGCAGCAGTGTGTGTTGGGGGAGCAACACATCAAATGGTGCAGAAATCCCAGCACCAAGGTGTGGTTTCCTCCCTACAGGGATGAATGATTGCCTGCAGTAGGAAATGATTTCTTTTTCTTCCTCTCTGCCCCTCAGTAAGATGTCCTGCACACCCACACCTTCCAGGGTTTCTGCCTGTTCCACCTCTCACTGCCTGGGTCAAGCAGACAGGAAAATCCCTCTGCCCAGGAGTCTCCAGGTGCAGGACAGGTTGTTCACAACTCCAAACCTTTACAGGGCAGCAGGGGGGGAACATTTCAAGTAAGGCAAGAAGGAGACTTTGTGCAGAAGTTTAAAAGGCCTCAGGATTCTTCATGTTCTTTGCTTTATGGAGGTTTTTTTTCTTTTCTTTCCTGTTTCCTTCCTCAGCCCAGGGTTTACCCATGGCCTGGACAAGTTGCTTGGAAGGTGCTGAGCTGAGCATGCTGCACATGGTGCTGCTGTGTGGAGAAGGTGGATTTAGGCTCAGGTAGCAGGTGCTGAAAGCTGAGCCTCAGGGCAGAAGCTCTCCATTTGTGTTTTTTAATTCTGACTGCGCCCACTGCAGCTGTTGCTTCATTTTAACAAGTTTGCTCAGAAAGGTTTTGCAGCCAAAGTATTGAAATGTTGCTCCTCCTGAGCCCTTGAGTGAAGGATATTCTTGTGGTTCAAGGCATAATTTGGGGAACAAGAGCTGCTAAGGGAGGCATGGTTTGGTGATTTAAGCACCAGCCTTTAGATTTCAGAGTCATGCTTGAATGCCTCATATTTCCCAGATGTGCTTTTTCCTTCAATCCTTTTCACTACCTTGGTCTCCCAGGCTTTTTTTGAGCTTCTGGATGGCCACACTGTATTCCTGAGGGAAAGGGGGCCTGGTTCTGGGCTGGAAAGTTGAGCTGGACTTGCTGCTGTTATGCACAGCTCATGTGTATTTGTAGAGCTGTTTGTATTTATACAGCTAAAGCAGAGAGGCTTTCTCTTTGTCTTCTTCTAGCCTGGCCTTCAGTTTGTGTTTGTCTAAATGCTTAAAATCCCTGGTTTTGAGGAAATCAGAATTGCTGTTGCTTCAGATTTTATCTACAATCAGCATATTTAACTTGACTGTTCTTAGCTGAAGTGGTCTCAGTTCTTATCCTCAACTTGATGGACAAAAAGAGCTGTGGTTTACCCACTTCTGGCAGGTGGCTGTAAATTTGGAGGGTATTACATCTCTTTGCTCATTCCTGGTGCATCTTTATTGTCCAGCCTAAGCAAATCCAACCTGTCCAGGCTTTACTTGCTGAGCTGAGCTCTCCTTTCACAAGGGAACCACCAAGTGTATCCAGGCAGGTAAAACCAAGCCCATCCACTTTGTTTTGCCTATTCCTGACTCTCAGCCTGCCTTTCCTCCTCCTTAGCAGCCCTTAGTGCTTCTAGGAGCTGAAGGAAGGCCAAGGTATGCTCCTCCCCAGCCCTTGTTTTTCATTCCCAGGGCCTTCTTATCTTAATGGACCCCTTCAGCTGACCTTGGAGTTCCAGCTTAAGCCATGGCATTAATTTGGCTCTTTTTTAGCAACCATTTCATTCCTCTTTCAAACAGAGGGCTCTTACAGCATGGGCAAGTTATGCACCTCCAGATTATCTGCCAGGCCTCAGCAGCCTTTGCAGTCTGGCTTTGCAGTGGGCATTATCAAAGCATTTGAGTGTCTGAGCACAGGAGGTCACTTTGTCTATTTCTGCTCTCAGTGAAGTGTAAGGAGATGGTTTCTCGATGGGTTTGTTTTTTCTTTCTTTCTTATTAAAGCTATTTCCTCATGAAATAGCAGAATGAAAATAGTAACTCATCAGCCATCCCAAAATAAAGAGAAAAGAGAGGTCTATTTATGTTTCTGGGTGGATTTATTTCTACCTGCGAGCAGCGTGTGTGTGCATTCCATGTGGCACAGGAATCTCAAATGCCTTTAATAGCACAGAAAATCATCTATGACCTGCTGGGGAAGGTCAGATGTGAACCAGCAGATATTTGGAGTTCCTGAGGTGTTAATCCCAATCCTGGTGCAGCAAGTGTGCACCATGGAAGGGTCAATTTGCCATTTTCTGGGGTTTTCTGAGGTAGGAATTCTCAATAAAGTTGGTGTGACCCTCCCTGAGCTGCAACTGCACTTGTGGGAGGATTCTTGGGATGGCCTGTGCAGGGCCAGGAGTTGGACTTGACTTTGCTTGTGTGTCCCTTCTAATTCAGGATATTCTGTGATTCTGGGAATTACAGTTTAAATGCTGCTGGTGCTGCCCCTGTGTGTGTGGGGATGGAATGGGATCCCCCAAAATGGGTGTTGGTGGTTGACTGTGGTTGAGAGGAGGGAGGAAAACTCTTCATGACAGTTCTGAGATTTTCTTTGGAAGCATCTGAGAGCCTCAGCTGCTCTTCCAGAGTGGATTTGGGGCCACATGGACCACTCTGGACAGTTCTCCTCCTCCCAGTGCCTCTGGAGTGGCTCCACACCCTGGCAAAAGGCAACCCAGAGCAGAGGTGCTTTAGTCTTTTGCAGCCAGCTTTAGTTTCTCCTTTCTTGTCCATTTTCCTGTTTAATTCCTTCATTTTTTTAATAAATTTTGTGGGGTTTGGGTGCTTCTTCCCCAGCTGTCTGAGCACCCTGTGAGGGAGCAAGTTGGGCTCTTCTCAGGAGCTTGTGCAAGACCCACAGAGCCATTCCCTGCCCTCTGCTTCCCAGAGTGGAAGGCAGGGACCCTGTCAGAGCAGGACAAGCTGCCAGACTCAGGAAGAAAATCCATCACTGCTGTTATGCAAGTGTGGGAATCAGGGCCTGTGAGCACTCACCTGCCCCCACTTTGTGCACACAGGATCACATTTGGAGGTGTTACTTGGGGGCCTCGTTGCCTAATTCTGGTGTTTTTATGGAAATACATGAGCTGGAAACAGGAGGTTATTTGGGGCCTTCCAAAATCTGTCAGTTCTCAGCTTGCTCTGGAGCTGTCTGCCAAACGTGTGCTGTCCTCTGTAGGCTCAGCTTTCTCTCTGCCCGCTGTTTGCTTGATTTTTTGCTATTTTAGGAAGGTCTCTAAGAAAAAAGAAAGCTTGTTCCTTGCTTTCTGCAACCTTTTAAAGGCTGGAAAGTGGCTATTGCTGTAATGAGTTTGGAGTCAATGTTTAATCTGATCCCCCTCAGTGCAGGGTTGGTTCTTTGCAGCTCTGTCCCCAAGTCTCTGAACTTCTGTTGCTTGTCAGATGTTTCCTCAGCCAGGAAAGCAGGTTGTGTAAGAAAACATGTTAATGAAAAACCATGTTAATGAAAACTCTGGCCCCTAGAGAAGTCACAGTTTAACACTTTAATTTGGTTGGGAATGGCTGCAGGGCTTAACAAGATCCAGAGTGTTAAAATCTGCTGATGGCTGGAGATTAAAACCCTTTTAATTTTATTTCCAACATGGCTTTTCCCAGGCAGGACTGGGATGTCGTTTTGTCCTCTAAGACAGGTGGAAGCTTTGGATTTTTTGCATTATCTGGTGGCAACATCCATACTCTGGGTCCGTGGTGATGCTGAGCTGAAAGGATGAGCTTCCCCATTCCCAGAGCCGCTCCTGGGAGCACCAGGAACATCACCCATGCCCCTTGCTCTGACATTCCCAGCCTCACTGCTGCACCAAGGCTCCTTCTCAGCTTTTTTAACGCCCTTTGCTTTCCAGCTGGCATTTCCTAGGTGTGCCTCCCTCCAGCCCTGCAGTTGGCACCTCGTTTCCCGCTGACAAAGGGCTCATCACACCCCAGGATGACAGCCTGCTTCCTCTGCCCTGCTTCCCTTTGGGTGCTGCTATTCCCAGCTCCCGGCTGTGGGGAGGGACACCCTTGGCCCCAGTGCCTCGCCTGGGAGGAATGCAGACAGTCTGGCAGAGTGCAGGTTAAATAAAGTTTGCCTTGGCAGGGCTCTTGGATGGGCCGGGAGCTGCCGGGGCGGAGCGGTGACGGAATTGCAAGCACGAACTGGGGCTGCCAAGGGGAAGGGCCCTGCTGGCCCTGCTGGCCGGCTCCTCTCCTCTGGGAATCTGGAAGGACTGGTGAAATCACAGCCTTTTCCCTACCCCAGTGCCGTGCCCACACTCCCAGCCCTGCTCCCATTTCTGTCCCCATCTCTGTCCCTGTCTCTATCCCCAGCTCTGTCCCCATCTCTGCTCTCAGCCCTGCCCCAGCCCTGCTCCCATCTCTGCTCCCATCCCTGCTCCCATCTCTGCTCCCATCCCTGCTCCCATCTCTGTCCCCAGCTCTGTCCCCAGCCCTGCCCCATCTCTGCTCCCATCTCTGTCCCCATCTCTGTCCCCATCTCTGTCCCCAGCTCTGTCCCCAGCTCTGTCCCCAGCCCTGCTCCCATCTCTGTCCCCATCTCTGTCCCCAGCCCTGCTCCCATCTCTGTCCCCAGCTCTGTCCCCAGCCCTGCCCCAGCCATCAGGCACTGCCAGTGCTGCAGCACCAAGCAGGGAACCATCCTGGTGGCCTCTGAGGCCTTCAGCCGTGGCCTTTCCTGCTTCTGAGGGGAAAGGCTGTGGGCAGTGCAAGCTTTGAGTGAGAGCTGTGGCTTCTGCTGGGACATGGGAAGTGATTCCATGGTTGTTGAAGAGGGTGGGGAGGCCCTGGCACAGGGTGCCCAGAGAAGCTGTGGCTGCCCCATCCCTGGGAGTGTCCCAGGCCAGGTTGGATGGGTTGGAGCAACCTGGGATAGTGGAAGGTGTCCCTGCCTGGGGTGGAGTGAGAGGAGCTTTAAGGTCCCAAAATGAAACCATTCAGGAATTCTGTGATTTCACTGCCTGCCACCAGTGGACAGGGAAGTATGGACAGCAGGATGAACAGCAGGATGAGAGGAGGGTGAAGCACCAGGATATTCATGCCTTGCCATCCTTGGAGTGTACTTTGGTTGCCAGTAAAGACATCCTTGACTGTCTTGGTAGCAGAGGGACTGATGGAGGAGCAGTGGCTGCCAGAACATGGCTCATGTCCTTCCAGTCCTTCCTGGGGGTTGCTTGGGGTTGAACACCAGTTCCTCCAGCTCTGTCTCAGCTTCTGCTTGGAGAGAACTGAGGAGCTTCAGGCCAGTTGTATCCCTGAGCTGTGCTTCCTTCAGGGACCATGATCCACTTGGGTTCCTGTGCTTAGCAGGGTCATGGGGCTTTTCCTGACTTTTGCTCTTCCCATCACTTTGCAGATGTTTGTCTATAACACAGGGAATGTATCTGCCTGTGTCACCTACTTCTGGTGCATTGAAAACTCAGCTAATCATTACTTACACAAATAATTGGTGTACAGACAGGAAAACTGCACATTAATGAACTCAGAAAGCTGATTTACCCCTGCAGGGCTCTTGATGGGCAGAAATATCCCAAGCTGGTCCCAAGCCAGGCTTTTCCTGACCTTTCTCTCTCTCTCTCCCTGTCCCTGCAGGTGGCTGGAGGTGCAGATGGTTACCCTGACCTGCACCCAGCGTTGGGTGCAGTACCTGCAGTTGCTCCAGGAATCCATCTGGCCTGGAGGAGTTTTACCAGCAGTGCCTAAGCCCCCCAGGACAGAGGAGCAGAAGAAGGCAACAGCAGAGCAGGCCCTGCAGAGCCTGATGGGGATCTTGCCCAGTAAGTGTGGCCCAGAGACTTCTCAGCTGCCCTTGGGAAAGGAAAGTGGCTGGGGAACCTTCCAGTGCACTGGAATCTCTGGAAATGTGGTTAAACACAGAGATGGAGTCTGCTCGTGCCAAGGCACTGGAAAACCTTCCTGACCCTTGAGGTTTGATGGTTTCCTACAAGCGAAACGCAGAGTGTTCCAGTTGTGGATAGTTTGTGTAAGGCTTTGGGAAGCAGCCCAGCTCTGAGGGAAGGGATGTGTGTCTGGGTGATTCCCAGATGTATCCAGCCCATGGTTCAGTGCTCAGAGTTCCTGCTGAGCCTCCTCACCCAAGGCAGGGCCCAGCACAGCCCTGCTCCCACCTGCTGCCAGAGGGTGCCAGGGTGAGAAGAGTCACCCTGCAGAGCCTGTGGCTTGGCCACTGAAATCCTGAGCCCAGCTGCACTGGGTTTCCCTCTCTTGCAGTCTCACCCAGGGACCTTTGGCACTGAAGCAGCTGCTGCCCAATCCATGTGAGTGCAGGGTGAACTCTTCACTCCTTGCTGTGGTGCAGAGGGCCCTCACTGCCCTGTGGGAATCCAAAAGCACTGCCAGTGTGTGCCCTTCTAGCCAGGAATGCTGTCCTGGCACTCCATCCTGTCCTGGGCTCAGAGCACCACCACAAGCTTTGATCCAGCACCCCCAGGACAAGACTGACCCGTGGGGGTAGGCAGTTCCTAAAGCTTTGTCTCCAACACTTCCAGATGTGATCCAGGAAATCCTCGGGACCAGTAAGTGTCGGATAAGCTGGAACCTGGTGCTGGAGTCGCTGAGCCAGCCTGTGATAAACAGGTTTGTGGGTTATAATCCTTACCTGGGGCCTCTGCTGGGCTGTGAGAGCTGTGCCCAGGGCTTGGCCATGCCATTCCTGCTGCTTGGCACAGAACACACCCAGCTGATCATTCCAGACTTGCAATATCAGAGGGCATCTGCGTGTCCAGCACCTCTGGCTGCAGATTATTGAGTCATGTAAATTGTGTTGTTGGGCCTGCTTAGTTAGGGAAGTGAGACAAATCCTGGTTTAGTTTGGTTTGGGAGGAGCTGCCTGTCTGTGTAGGGGGTGGTTTTGTCTGTTCCTGGTGCTGTGAGTCTGGAAAGCAAGGGTTTGGTGATGGACAGCAGAGAAATGAGGGTCAGACTGGACATCAGGAGGAATTTCTTCACTGGAAGGGTTGTTAAACACTGAAAGGGGCTGCCCAGGGAGGTGTTGGAGTCCCCATCCCTGGAGGTGTCCAGGGAAAAACTGGACATGGCACTGTGTGCTCTGGGTGGGGATTGACAAGTTGGACTCAATGACCTCAGAGGTCTTTCCAACCTCAGTGACCCTGTGAAACACAAGTTTTGCTCCAGAAGATGCATTTGTGTTTCCTGTGCTGCTCAGCAGCTTCAACACCCACTGCTCTGGGGGAGGTGACAGAAAAGCTGAACCATCCCTGAAATAATTTCCTCTGGGGACCAACATCATTCCTCTCCCCCCTGAAGCTTCAGAACGCTCCTTCCTTGTGTGGAGCTTTGCCTCCCATCCCTGACCAGCCTAAGCTTTGTTTCTTCTCCATTCCAGGCACCTGGTTTTCTGCCTCCTGGACATTCTGCTGGAGTTCTTGGTTGTGAAGGGCTCCAGTGAGGAGCCTGAGGCTGCAGCTGCCACCCCGTGTGCCTGCAGTGGCCCAGACAAAGGTGTCCCAGCACTTTAACCAGGGCTGGTGCCCCAGCAGGGGAGGAGGGAAGCAGCCACAGCCATGGAATGATTGGATTTGCAGCCTTTGCTGAATGTGGAGCTTCTTGTAAGGAAGTTCTCCAGCCAGTGCTGGATGAAGCTGCTTCCAGGTTTCTGTGTTCCAGCTGGGTGGTGGATCAAACCCAGTGTGAGGGGCTGAAGATGCTGGGCAGCCTCTGTTCCATTGCTGACCTGCTGGAGAGCCTGGAATGAAGATTCCTGACCAGCTGGAGGAGGATGTGCCAGCTGCTCACAAACCCTGTGCTCTGAACACCTCTGACATCTCCAGGCAGAGGGCACAGGAGATTGGCTTTTGTGGCCTCAGGGTCCACCTTGCTCTGAGAGAGTTGGTGTGAGGGGATCTTGCTGATCACTGTTTCTGCAGGACAGGGGAAGGGAGGGGGATGCTGTCCCTGCTTTCTGAGCAGCCTGCCCTATGCCTGCACTGCACAGTCTGGGTGGGGACAGGATGGAGCAGGGAGATGTGGTGCTGGTCCTGAAGTCAGCACCCAACTGCTCCAGTAGCTGGGAGGTGAGAGCAGAGCAGGGAGCAGAGGTGCTGCCCTGCCTCAGGGACAAAGATCAGCTGCTTCTCCCTGCCCCTCTGCAGCTCTCCCTGCAACAGCAGCGTGCAGCTGGGGTGCACTGTGACCTCAGTGCTCTCCTCAGGCTGGGGAGGAGAGGTAGCTGGGCTGCACTTTGGGATTCCCTTGTGTTGTGCTTTGTGAGTCGCCTGTCAGCACAGTCAGCTGGAGGGCACAGGGCAGGAGCTGCCCCAGGTGGACACAGCAGCTGGATCAGCTCCCACACAAACCTGCTGGCCACGGGAAGCTCTGGAAGAGGAAGGAGAACCTTGGAGCCCAGGGGGAATCCTGGGTGTGTGTCCTGGACAGGCAGTGGGTTAGGCCACAGCAAAGGGCCTGGGAGCAGCACCTGAGCCCTGCTGTTCCTTGCTGTGGCACTGGGCTTTGCTTTGCTGTGCCTGCTGCTGCAGCAGCTCCCTGCAGGGCTCTGGGAGGCTCCTCAGGCCATGGAACAGGGATCTGGGAGCTGCTTCTCCAGGTTGTTGAGGAGTTGAGGGGTTTGGTGAGCTAATGCTGCTCAGCAGTCAGGTCCTGGCAGTACAAAGGCCTCAGAGCAGGCACCAACAGACCAGTCTGGTGACTGACAAACCAGTTGTGTTTGCTGGGAGAAACATGGACTGAGCAGTGCTGGACTTGGCTGCTCAGGCTGTTCTCTGCAGGGAATCCTGCAGGACCACAGCTGCTGTCTGTGCTGCAGCACCAGGTGGTGCATTTCATCCACAGAACCATGGAACACGGGCTGGAAGAGACTGCTGCTGCCTCTTGGAGCTGGATGCTCCGTAGCAGGTGTGGAGAGAAGGCAGTGTGACTCCAACCTGCCTCTTCTGCTCTTCAGAGGAGCTGCTTAATAATGCACCCACAGCAGCATGAGCTGCCTGCTCCTGTTGTGTGAAAACACAGGGAGGGATCATTTTGCTGCCAGCAAACACCTTTAGGGAGCTCTGTGGACATCCCAAGACCAGGCAGAATCCAGTGTCAGGAAGCAAAGCAGCTCTGCATCACTGCTGGAGCCATTTCTCAGCAGGGATGCTTTGGACAGGCAGCTTGGCCACCTTGGAGAAGAAGGGAGGTGTCTGTTAAGCATCTTAAGAGTAGATCAGGTGGAGAATGCCTTGGGATAATCCCAAATGGCCAAGCAGGGCTCAGATACATCCTTAAATCCCTGCTTGGAGCAGCTGCTTCACCCTTTCACTGCCAGGTTCCTGTTTCCTCCTTTGTCCTCTGCTTCCATTCACCACCCCAGCTGTCAGGAGGGGGAAGGAGCCCCACCAGGGGTGGTGCAGCACAGCCCTGTTGTGCTTGGTGGCTTTCCAGATGCCCCTTGCTGTTGCTTCCTAATTAATTGTGTGGGTTTGGAGCTCCAGGACTACTGGGGGCTGTCATGGATTAGGGATCACATTAAGAGACTTTGCAGAAGAGGATCATGGAGTGCAAATTATCCATGGCCAGCTCCAGGGCAGGGCAAAAGTCTAACACAGTCCTTGGACACACTGGAAGGATGAGTGGATGCTTCTGCTTTGCCAGGAAGCCCAAGTTCTCCCTGCTTTTAACCCCTGCTATGAAATTATGCAAATGACTGAATATTCAGTCCTCCGGAGGGAAAGAATTTGTGATTGCTGCCAGTTTGGGTGCTGGTGCTTCACTGGGATGGAGCAGGAATGATTTGGGGTTGTACCAGCAGCAACATCCTCTCTGTGTTCACATACAAAGAGGTGAGCAGAGGGAGAGAAAGGAGATTTCCTTCTCTGCACTCTCAAGTTGGAGTTTGAATGGCAAAATGTTTGTTTGACTCTCCAGAACCCCCTTGTCTCAGAGGTGAGGGGTTTGAGGCCTTTCTCGTGCCCTCACTGGCTGGGCTTCAAATTCCCATTCTCTGCTTGGGAGATCTCAGTGCAGTCTCACACCTGAGGTGAAGGTGCCCAGGGGCAAAGAGCCCACTCTGTATCTTGTTGTTAAGGAATAAAACAAATCCAATAAAAAACTCAGCTTTTTTCTACTGCCTCACTGTAATTTTGGGATTAAATTGGTGGCAAATACAAACTTCTGCATTCAGGTGGGCTGGAAGTTTATTTCCTTTGGACTAAGACTAGAAAAACTGCTTTGGTGAAACAAAGAAGTTGACAAAAAAACCTTGAGCTGGCTCTGTGTGTGTCATATTCCCAGCAAGCCCCCTTTTTTTTTCTGCAGGATTTTGTAGAAGGAATTTGCAGAAGGCTCCAGCCACCTCTCCAGAGCCAGATTTGGTCTCAGTTAAGAGCTGCAGCCTCGTGTCACCTTAGGTGCAGAGCAGTACCTGCCTCGGGTGCTGAGCTCTGCCCCCAGCCCACCCCTTGCTGATTTTGGGGAGAACATTTCCCTTCCCTCTGCCTGAGTTTCCTGCACTTGACTGGGAGCTCCCTGGAGCAGGGACTGCTCTGTGCATGAGTGCAGAGGTGTAGAGCTCCAGGGCACCACTCTAAGCTCAATAATCCTGTGTTGAGACAGAGCTTGGTTGTTTAATTGTGTTTGTAGGGAAAAATAAAAGTCCCCCATGCACTGACTCCCTGTTGTATTTCCTGTGCTCAACCCTTTGTATCAGCTGCTTGTGCTGCTGCTGTTGGAGTCTTTATGGAATTGTGCTGTCTGGAAAACCTGTTTTATGTTCAGTGGGGAGCAAACCTCCACTCCCAAGTACTTGTGTGCAATAATACTTTCTTTCAAATTTATTTCTCTGTCGGGATTTAAAGTTTGCCCTGGGGAAGAGAAGAACAAGTGGGGAAGAGGCCGGGTGGGAGTGGGGAGGGGGGAAGGTGCCTCCCAAGGGTCACAAAGTTCGTGGAGGGGCAGCAGGGCAGGGGGCAGTGGGATGTTGGTTTTCCCTCCTGGCACACAGTGGGACAGCTCAGGCCATGGGGAAGATCAAAATCCTTAAAGCTTGGTCAGGAATTCAAGAGTTTCCCACCTCTGGTGGCATCAGCATTGCTGCTTTCTCCCCAGCACACAAACTCCTTGGTTTAGGCTTTCCAGGGAGTGTAAAACCAGGGAAGCAACGTGGAGATCGTTTGCTTTTCTACTGGAAAACAGGGAAAGGCTCTCTGGGAAGCAGGGATTGTGCAGACCCATCTCCACAGAGCTGCTTTGGAAGTTTCCCTTGCTGTTGGTCCTGGAGGAGGAAAGCTGGTAAGCTGGAAGGAAATAGGGAATGTCTGAAAACGAGAAATTCCACGTGAAATTTGAAATCTTATGTCAAAGGAAAAAAAAAAAAACGAGTGAGGAAGAAAAACCTGATACAATGAATGCTTGGGTCATGTATTTTCCTGGATTAGCTGTGCCACGGAAGGAGCCCATACACCCCACGAAATCCATTCCCTGCAAGTGAACATTTGCACAGCACATGATGTGGGATGGGGGCTGAAGCCAAGTTCTCCGGGATCACATCCATCCCGGGGTAGATTGGGCCATTTCCAGTGTCAACAGGCAGAGGATTAAGCATTTATCTCTGCAGAACAGGATAATTAACACCAGATCGACGTCGGGGCTCTGCTCCCAGCCTGAGGCTGAGCTGTGCCCCAGTGTGGCTGCGCTGCCTGCAGCTCGCTCCTGGGGAATATTCCAGGTGCAGGCACTGCCTGGGGATCCACTGGGATTCACTGGGATGGCTTTGGGCTTCCCAGTGCAGGCACAGCCTCGGGATCCACTGAGATGGCTTTGGGCTTCCCAAATTTAATTCCCACCCCCCCATCAGGAAGGCCGTTCCTTCCAGCCAAAGAATGGCATCAGGGCACTGTGGTTTGCCATCTTCTGGGTTTAAATGGAAAATACAGGTTTTGGCACTTCTGGCTCTGTTGAAATAAATTAATACCACTATCCTGGCCACAGTCCAGGTCAGGTAATTATATTCTTCCTACCTTAATGCCACTCCAGCCCCTGTCTCCACTGGATATGCTATACTCTAATTCCTGTCTGGAACTTGCTTATTATGTTACAGAGTCTTTTTCTTTTCCCCCTCTGAGTAGATTTTGTGCACAGAGCAGCAGCCAGGCCCCAGCACTGAGCTGAGCTGCTAAACCAGGGAAAAGCTGCCTCAGACATTGACTGTGCCTGGTGTTGTCCTGGAGCATCTCTCCTGGCTTGCAGGGCTGTGGAGCTGGGCAGATGGGTCACATAAAAGATGAGAGAACACATTTCAGTCCTGCTTAACTCAGGGGCTGCTGCAAACCTGCTGCTCTCTGAGAGTTCCTTGGGCTGGGGAGTGCTGGGAGAAACTCAGGGCTGGGGTCTTACCTTCCCCTCTTGTCATTTCTTCAAAGGTTTTGGAAGACTATGTCCTTTGTGGGTGACAAGTCCTCCTGTCTTTGAGGAGAATATTGGCCAGACTTTGCTGATGAGGCAAAGCAGCCCTGCCTTGGTTTGAGGTGCAGCCCCAAGAGCCCCCGTTTCCTGCAGTGCAGCTGGTGTGGAGTGCCTGCTCGCCTCTGGTGGTGCCTCCTCAGCCTTTATATCTCCTGCAATTGATGCATTGAGTTGGTTTTTTTTTTCCTTTTCCTTTTGAAAAGTATTTAAAGTCTCCTTCTTCCCTTCCCCTTTCAGCCCCACTCTTCATCTCCTGGCCTTGCAGAGCGGCTGAAAAGGTTCTCAAGCAGCCCTTGAGGAGAGCATCCTGCAACTGCACTTCCTTCCTGTTCCCAGGCCCCTCCACTCTTGCCCAGCCCTGGAGGATGAGGAGGGTCTGAGGGACAGCAGGGGTGAGGATCAAAGGCCCTGAAGCTCTGTTTGAAAGGCAGAGTGCCCACTGCTCCTCTCGAGTGCCGCATCTGGCACAGCCTCGTTAACCTTCTGCTTCCCCCTCCTACTCCTTTGCCCCTGAAAATCAACAAAGCCAAACATAACAAGTTGCCTTGCCTGAAGGGGCCTGAAGTGTGTGTGCTCAGTGTGAAAGAGCAAAGCCAAGCCATTGGCCAGAGCCCCTTTTCCGTGCAGGCCACTTCACATTTATTGCTCTGCGAGCTCTCTAAGCCCCGATGCTCTTTAGAGCTGAGCTCTTTAACTTCTCCCTTCCTCCCCTTGCAGGCTCCATTCTGCCCTTGTCCCGCTCCTTCCGCTCCCTCTGCTCCCTTTTGTCCTGTGAGAACGAGTCTTTTAATCCCCTTGTACTGCAGATTAAAGCTGTTACAGCCTCCCCAAGCTGACATTTTCTCAGAGAGGCTCCCAGCCAGACCTTTCTGAGAGCTCTCTGTCTGGCTGCTGCTGCCTTTCTTCTCGCCACACTAACCTCCCTCCCTGACCTTGCCCTCGAGAGGGGAAGGCTGGGGAGTGCAATCCCATGGAGGCAGAGCCTGGGCTCAGCAGGGCTCAGGGTGCAGGAAATTAAGACCCATGGAAATTAAGGAGTAAATAAAGAGAGAAAGAGAAGGTGAGAATTAAGAGAGAGAGCCACAGCAACATCCAGCGTGTTTCAAAACCAAACACCTGGCTTGGCTCTGAGTTTTGTGAGTGGGGAGACAAACCATTAACCTGGGGCTCATTTCCAGTACTCACCTCCCAGTACCTAAGGGAGCTTCCAGGAAGGTTGGAGAGGGACTTTTCACAAGGACATGTAAGGATAGGATAAGTGGGAATGGCCTTAAGCTGAAGGAAGGTAGAATTATATTAGATATTGGGAAGAAATTGTTCCTTGTGAGGGTGGGGAGGCCCTGGCACAGGGTGCCCAGAGAGGCTGTGGCTGCCCCATCAAGTGTCCAAGGCCAGGTTGGATGGGGCTTGGAACAACCTGGGACAGTGGAAGGTGTCCCTGCCCATGGCAGGGGGGGCAACAGGATGAGCTTTAATGTTCCCTTCCCATCCAAACCATTCTGGGATTTTTTTTAGTAGCAGATTGGGGTTACCTGAAACCCAGACTTCACTTGGCATCTGCTCCAAGAATAATGGATCTCCAGACACCTACAAGTGCAGAGGTGGATGTAGTTTGTGAGCTTACAGGGAATGAAGTGGCTTCTGCTCCTGGGGGCTCTGTCCACAACAGCAGATTTCTTACTGCTTGCCATCACCTCTGAGACTGCAGAGTGGTTGATGTGCTGGTCCTTGTCTTGTGCACATCATAAAACCACCAAGGATCAAGGTGACTTGCCTGACAGTGTGTGTTCTCATGGCAGAAACACCTTTCCTGTAGGTCTCTGGCTCGTCATCAGCCCTGCCACTGCGAGGTGTCCTACAAATGTCCCAGAGTTGTTGGCAAAGCACCAAGGAAAGTGAAAATCTGGTCCTGAGATGCATTTCCCAGGGAAATGGTGTAAAATGACCCCAAACAGGCCCCGTCTCAGGTCTGTGTCCAGTATCTGAGGAGGCATTAGGGAGGGGTATCTAACACGCTTTTTGAGCAGGGAGGGGACAGTTTGGGCTGTTCTTCTCTCAGAACTCCTGCATGAACTTGGCCTGGTTAATCTGAGCCAGAGGTAAAATGGGATTTTTACCTAACCCAGAGCTGTGCAAGCACCCTGACACTGCCATGCCACCCAGCTGAACTGGGGAAAATCACCCAATACCTGTGAGAAGTGAGTGCAGAAAGGTCAGGTTTGGCTCCTGTGAGACTTTACCTGCGTCCATTTACACCTGGATCATGTTTTACCTCCTTTGTAAAAGGACAAACAGATCTGACTTATCTGTGAGAGCAGAGCCTTCATGAGTGTGGGGTTGGTTAGGAGATGTTTGAAGGGTTGATTCAACAGATTTTCCTAAAGTAGGTGGTGACCACATACAAATAATAGACCAGAGAGATGTGGATTCCCATCCCTGCAAGTTCAAGGCCCGGTTGGATGGGGCTTGGAGCAGCCTGGTCTGCTGGGAGGTGTCCCTGCCCCTGGCACTGGATGAGCTCTGAGGTCCCTTCCAGCCCAGGCCACTCTGGGGTTCTGTAAGAAGCTTTCCTACACACAACAGGCTGCTCTGGCCAACTCATGGCACTTGTGCTCTCCCATCCCAAATGCAGAGGCTTCTGGGGGCAGCAGCAAAACTGCTTTCAAAGCAGTTAATAAAAAAAGTGCAACTGTCCCCTTTTGGGAACTCATTTTGGGGCCAAAGTGCCCCTGGCAGCCCAGCTTGCTGATAATGAAATCAAACCAGGAGCTTGCCCCCGGAGGGGCCGGACGTGTGAACCACTGCCATGTCGAATCCGTATGAATCCTCCTCCAGGAAAGCCCCAGCCCTGTAATTACAGGTTTTCCAGCAAGCAGCCTTTTCTTTCTCTTTGTGTGGGCCCTCTCCCGCCTCCCTCTCCCTCCATGAGCACATAAGAAGAGGATATTTGTAATGAAAATCACTGGGCAGAAGCGGAGAACAAAGCAGGGGCGCTGGGTGGGGATATTGGAGGCGCTGGGCTCCCACCTCGGGCCGGTCTGGGCTCTGCTGGGAGAGCACGGTGGGCACGGTGGGCTGGGGAGGCTCTTATTAACCTTAATCTGCAGAGAGGGGCTGGAGCCACGCTGGGCCCCGTTTCATAGCTACCCCAGCTCGCTCCCAGGCGTGCAGCCTTATGAAGGGACAGTCTCCCCAGCAACTCTAATGCGTTTTTGCAGCAGAGCCTCTAATCTGAGGTAGAAATGTCAGCGCCGTCAGACCCCGGGCTGGCAGCTCCCAGCCCCGGCTGTGCTGGTGAGCACATATCCAGCTTCAACCTTCTGGTTGCTGGGGTGAAAGGGCCTCTTCATCTCCACAGGGAGAGGCAGATGAATCCCTGCCTCAAACAAGGGACCTGCTTTTTTGTTTTTTACCACCCCCGTCCGCTTCAAGGGCTCTTTATTATGTCTTTTAATTCGGGGCTGCGAGTGGGAGGCAGCAATAAGGAGAGGGGGGAAAGCCCTCGCAGTGGGGAAAGGCCCCAGTCACCAGTGTGTGAAAAGAGAAGGCAGCGTGGGGATTAAAAATGTCAACTTCATGGGAAGTGCTTGATATTTAATAGCTTCACTTGATTGCTGCGAGGCTGTGACGTGCACAGGGCCCCAGGGCAGCTCTGAGCCCTCCCAGAAATCCCCTGGACTTCCACTTGCAGGACTGAAACTCCACTGAGCAGGGCTAGTGGAAGGTGTCCCTGCCCGTGGCAGGCAGTTTGGAGCTAGATCATCTTTAGGATCCCTTCCAACCCAAGCCACTCTGGGATTCTGGGATAAGTGATGCCGTTTCTGGGCACTGTCTCAGTGTAGGATGGGGAGAGAGCCGTGGAGGCTGAGCTGGTGTTACTGGAGATGAGGTTGTCAGGTCAGGGGCTCATCCTGTCTGTGCCTGGCTGACAGGATGCCAGACATGAGGTCCTGGCTCAGCAAACAGGGCTGAGCTCCCTCCCTCTGATGGCTGAGAGCTCCTGGGACTCTTACACTGCAAAATTGCTGCTGGGTGCTCTGTCTGCAGCATCCCCTCCAGTTTGCTCATGTGTGCAGCCACTTTCAGAGCATTAGCTCTGGGTAATCTCCTCTCCTCGACAGATGCTCTGGTGCTGATCTGCCTCCTGTACAGTCAGGGCTGCGGGAGGAACTCGTCCGTGTGACAGGAGCACATTCCTGGGCCAGCAGGGATTTCAGCAAGATTTGTATCTGATTAGGCCACAAAAAGTCTTGGATTCCTCCCTCCTCAGCAGCGTGCACGTGCTGCACCCAGAGTGCACCCTGTATTTCTCACCCAGAGCACTCCTCATTCCCCTGGATGCGGCCTTGGGAGAGGAAGTTGCTGCTGGAACAATTAACCCTGAGAGGATGGAGATGGCTTCTTCTTGCTGCTGCTTTTGTGGCAGGGATGGAGACACTGGAGCTTTGCTGGAGTGACTGGTGATTCCCAGCACTGCACTTCCTCACTATCTCAAAAGCCAACCTGTCTTTGCTGAACCAGGGCTGCTCTGGGATCCCAACCTTCCATCAGGCTCCATCAAGCTTTTCCTTTGCTCTGTGAAGTGAATTCTAATAACCTGCCCTTTCTGGCTGTCACTCTCCACACACTCCAGCTCAAACACATCCTTGCGTGTTCCAAGAGATTCATGTGCACCTCCAAAGCACCATCTGAAATTCCCCCATCCCCTGAGGCAGGCACACAGTGTTATCTGGCAATATTCCTGCCAGCACCTGCCTGGAAAAGCAGGATGCATTCCTGTCCATCCCTTGGCTCTCCTGCCTCGAGGAAAACAGCATCCAGGGTATAAATAGTTACAATGCCCCACAATTCTCTTTTAAACTCTGTTCTTGTCCCAGTGTGCTCCACCAACAGAAATAACCTGTCCCACCCTCCTCGACAAGGTTCACCTGGAGCTCAAAAGCCTCTTTGGAACGGTGCATCACACAGCAAGGCCTTGAAAATAACACTGGCCTGTCTCTTTTGCTCACATTCCTTTCCGTGCCAGGCTGAGTTTCCCAAGCCAAGAATGTCACTGACTTCTCCTGTGTCTCCTGGTCATTCCTGTCCTGCCATTGGAATGCAGCCCCAGGCAAGGGGGCTGAACAGAGACCTTATCTCAGCGGCAGTGGACAGCACCCAGGCTGGCACCAGGACATTCCCTGGCAGGTTCACATGGCAGGGGACACGGGAAGGCTTCACTCCAGGGTGGAAAGGTCCTGGCAGCCCCAGAAAAGCATCTCCATGGGGCTGGAGAGCAGTGTATGCCAGGCAGGCAGGGGATGCAGGAAGGCCAAGGACAGTTCCACAGCAAAAGTCAGATTGTGTGGAGGGAAGGAGGGGACCAGGACTGAAATCTCTGGAGCAGCTGAGGGAACTGGGGTTGTTCAGTCCAGAGAAGAGGAGGCTCAGGGGGCTCATTTCTCTCTATCCTGACAGGAGGGTGTAGTGAGGTGGAGGTCAGGCTCTTCTGCCTTGTCTCAAGCATAAGGACCAGAGGAAAATGCCTTAAGTTGCATCAGGGGACGTTCAGATTGGATATCTGAAAAAAGTTTTGCTGAAGGAGTGGTCAGGCATTGGAATAATTTGCGCAGGAAGGTGGTGGTGTCACTGGAAGTGGCACTGGGGACGTGCTTTAGGGGTGATGATGATGCTGCTGGGTTGGTGCGTGGACTCAATGACCTTGAAGGTCCCTTCCAACCATGGTGGTTCTGTGAGTTTCTGTGAAATCTACACTTCTTTGCTGTGGCTTGAGAGGAAAATCGTGTGGCTGAGGGAGAGGAGCACACAGCAGGTACCCTGAAACATCCGGGTGTGGGATCAGCGTGAGAGAACGGCACTCACAGTCCTTCTCTCGGGTGGCAAACACACAACTAAAGCTGCATCCAAAGCCACTAATACCCTTTAAAAAGCTCCTTATGCTTGTATTGTCCTGGAGAAAAGTTCATTTGCTGTGCTTGGCAGCAGCTGTGCTTAGCCTGGAGAGGGGCACAAGCACTGGCAGATAAGGCAGCACCGGGAGGTTTTGCAATCTCTGGGCCCTTCTGGGGGAAAACTTCAGAGGGACCCGATTTCACCACGATGCTAAATTAGGAAATGGCTGCAGTAGGGGGAGAAATCACTTGGGAAAGATTAGGAACAGCTTCATATGAATAAATCCCCTCCAGTCTGTCCCAAATCCCGTTAAGGTGCCAGCTCTGGCCCTGCAGGCAGGCAGCCTGGCAGGCAGCGGCAGCGTTTGCAAGGAGCATCCTCCTGAAACGACCCTAAACTGCCAAAAAAGCTGCCAGTTTAAGTCATGCTGCCTGCAAGATCAGTGCTCGAGGCCCCAGCACTGCAGGTGCAGGTGGAGATGCCTCCCTTGGCTTTGAGCACCTCGAGAAGGACCCAAGCTCTTCCCATTTTTGCGGGGAACAAATGTAGAACCTGGTAGCTCCGAAATCCATGTGTTGTGCTCTGCAGGGCAGGTCTGAGCTGTCACATCCAGTCCTGCCCACCCCAAGGACAAACCTCTGCCTGCACCGTGTCCCCGTGTGCATCCTGGGCGCTGCGGATGGAGCTGGGGGTGAACATGTCCTGCCATGCCCAGGACTGGTTTCTCCAAAATATTTTGGTCTGGGCAGCAGGCAAGCTGCAGCGTTTGGTTTGCCCTCACATCTGCTCCCAATGTTCCAATCCAAGGGATCGTGGAATGACAGAATTGTTCAAGGTGGAAGGCACCTCAGAGCTCATCTCATGGGCAGGGACACCTTCCACCAGACCAGGTTGCCCCAAGCCCCGTCCAGCCCGGGCTGGGATGTGCGGGGGAACATCTGGGCTGCTGTGCCCTGCTGGCTGCAGGATCCACGAGAGGGAGCCTCGGGCTCATCCCTGGAATCCTTTCCCAGGCCAAGGGAGGCACACGGTGGTGCTGTTGTCTCAGCCATCGCAGGGCCTGCGAGGGACGAGGGGAAGGCACCGTGGACAGGGGACCCTCGGGGACCCCACGGTGCCACCACAGCGCCCTGCAGGACAGAGCCCAGCTCCTGGATGGGAGCATCTCCCAGCTCTGAGCCCGTTTCCAGCCCTCCCTCAGGGTGATGCCAACGCTCTGCCTGGTTTTTCTCAGGAAAAGCTGGTGGACCAGTGATCTGGAAGAGAAATGTGCCAGCGAGTGTGGCTTCACATGCATTCCCGTGTCCTGCACTGATGTCCTGCCCTCAGGGGGAGGGCTCTGTGTCCCTGGGGTTACACCATTGATAAAGGCTAAAAATCAACTGTGGAGCCACAAACCTCCCAGGGAGGGGTCCTGGGCATGGGGAGGAAATACAGAGGGGGTGAGGGTGTCCCCACCCCGGGGGACCCCAGCCCTGCCACTGATGGGATGTGGGATGTGGAGAGGCCTTGCTCACGCTCCCCAGGGGGAAGCTCCAGCCGGGGCTTGAAGAGAAATTTCCCATGGAAGATTCCCTGCAACGGGCACGTTCCCACCACGGGCTTTGATTTCAGGGTATGGGCGTTTTCCGATGAGAAACCATCCCCTCGGAGCATTCCCAGCCAGCAGCGAGGAGCTCCCTGGTGTGCCAGGGCAGGGAATTCGATACCGGCGGAATCTGCTGTCGGGAGGCTCGGGATGAAGAGGGGTGAAGTGCAGCCAGCACGTGGAGTCCTGCAGCTGCACACTTCGCTCTCCACAGGCTGCTCCTTGTTTTCCAAACTCTCCTGTAGATATTCCTGTCCCCTCAGGGTGATGCTGCTCAGGCAGAGGGTGCAGCCTGCGAGCAGCACGGACCACCTGGGGCCATGGAGGCACTGGGAGCACAAGCTGATGCCTTGGTGGGGCCTGAAGATAAAGGGGACCATGAAACTTGAAATTAGGGGAGAAACCAAGGCGAGCAAGTCAAGTGTTAACAGATTTAGGTATCAGGAGGAAGATCTTTGCTGTGAGGATGGTGAGGCACGTGTTGCCCAGAGAAGTTGTGGCTGTCCCATTTCTGGAGGTGTTCAAGGCCAGGTTTGGACAAGATCAGCTGCAGCCATTGGGCACCAAGGCCTAAGATGTGCCCAAGGCCAGGCTGGATGGGGTTTAGAGCAACCTGGGCTAGTGGAAGGTGTCCCTGCCCATGGCAGGGGCTGGAACTGGATGGGCTTTGAGTTCCTTCCAACTCAAACCCCTCCATGTGTCACTGACCTGCTCTGAGACACGTCTGATTATTCAGTGATGCTGTTGCCACCTCCCCACCACTCCCTAGTCCTGTGGCTCAGCTGGGGAGGAAGTTTCTGGGTGTCCTATGAAGGCAGCTCCTCTTTTTTGAAGTTTGGGGTTCCTCTGGAGCAATAACAGGTTCTTGCACCCCCGAGGGATCTTTCTGATGGACTGTGGGACATTGTTGTGAGGGGGGACCCTGAAACACCCTGGGCTCACCTCAGTGCTTGGTGGCTGGAGGAATGACCTGGGTTTCTGGCAGTCCATGAGGAGGTGCTGAGGTCAGGCAGGCAAGGCAAGGCGAGTGGAGACAGGGAATGGGGCAGGCTGGCTGCTGGCCCTGGAAAAGACAGTGCCATCCTAGGGGTCCTGTCCCTTTGTGAAAAACCACAAGCTGGATCATGACCTGGCCCTCTGCTCTTAAAAGCAGCCAGAAATGGGACCCTGAATGCTTTCTCTGTTGTCACTGGCTGCAAGGGGGGTGCTCACCTCGGGTGTCCTCACAGAGGAGGAGGACTCGCTCCAGGGCAGGTTCCTCCCCTCTCCAGGTGACACGTGCTGCTCCCAGGAGGGATTCCAGCCCTGCCCGTGCCACGCTGGGCACCTCACACTCCGTGTCCTTAGGGGGATGGGAGTGATGGAGGCAGAGCACTGAAACCACAAATAGGTCATTTAATCCCCCTCTCTCTGCCCAGGGGCTCCTCTGCCTGCACCACGCTGGATTCCCCTGTCACGCAGCAACTGCAGGGCTGCTGCACAAAAGCAGAACAGACTCCAGCCATGAGTTTTCCCCAGGGCTTTGGCCAGTCTGGTTTGGAATGCCTGCCCTGAGAGGGTTTTCTGCAGCCCTCCTGGATCCTGTAGCCCTGCCTGCTGGATGTCTGATGGGAACCGTGCCTCTGAGCCGTGGCAGGTACTTCATCTGGGCTCGGAGGCTTCCTTTCCTCTGCTTGTTTTCCTGGTGGATGTCTCTCCAGCGAGTCCCTTTGAGAGGCCTGCACTTCTCAGATGTTATGTCTGGAAGTTTGCTCTGTTTTTTTGGCTAAGGGGCCCAGGGTCTGGAAGTAGAGAGGCTTTTATGGGAACCCAAGTCCCCTTTTGACACGACTTCCTTGTGCTTAAATTTCAGGTTGAGTTACAGACTCGAACATTTTCTGGTTGGATATCTTTCATTGTCAGAGGGGATTAGGGCAGTGATTATTTACATGCACCTCTATTACAGAGTCTGTTTCTTTTCTTTCCTTTCTTTTTCCCCCAAGTAATTCCACATAATAAGCAAACCTTGACTGAAGCAGCCCCATAGATGGGGAGAGGGGGTGAGTGAGGCTCCTGCCGTGCAAGTGGAACAGGCAGATGGAGGTTTCTCAATTGGGAGATGCCTGTAGGAACACTGATTATGGAATCACGGAATCCCAGAATGGTTTGGATTGGAAGGGACCTTAAAAATCATCTCATTCCACCCCCTGCCACGGGCAGGGACACCTTCCACTAGGCCAGGTTGTGCAGAGCCCCGTCCAACTTGGCCTTGATGCTTCAGGAGAGCATCCTCTTCCTCGTCCTCCTGCCACACGTGTCCCAGGCAGGCAGGTTCCCCCTGGAGCATCACCTCTGTCCAGGGCTGGAGCTGGTTCCAGCAGAGGCTGAATGCCTGGCACACTGGGCTGCTGGTTTGATCTCGGGCAGCTCCTCTGGAGCTTTGGCTGCTCCCCAACAAATAGGAGGATTTTTTTTTCAGAACCCAGCGTGCATGAGTTTTAAAAGGGATTTTTGATAGAAGTCCCATTTACTCCTTTATTTGGGTTGGGAGGCTGCAGTGGAACAGATTTCTTTACATATCCTTGAGTGTTATTTGATTAAGGTTATGACTGCTAATAAACACTCCGGGGCTATTCTCCTTCCCCACCACTTGTAATTCAGGCAAACTGTTGCCTGCATGGGACTACACCTTTTTTATATCAGTACAAGGGACCAGAGTGCTGATTCTGCTCCCCTTTCATCAGCTCACCAGTGTATTGCTCCCTTTGATTTATTCCAGCTTTATAATGCAAGGGAAAATAGAAATGGGAGAAGTGCCAGCAGTGTTTCTGGCACAATAACCAGTTTACTTCCTTTTCCTTCACTTTGCCATTTAGAATCACAAGTTCTTCTATAAAACAGCTACGAGAAGAGCAGACATTGCCCAGGATTAAGAATATTGAAGCTGCAGAATTAGACTAACAAAACCCAAAATCTCGTTGGAAATGTAGGAGAAGCAGGTCCTGCTTGGAAAGGCAGAGGAAGGAAGGGAGCTCAGAGGACTCTGTTCTACCTGTCACCTGGAAAATGACTGTATTCCTTAGTATGCTTAGGTTTTAAAGATTTTTAATTTTTCAGGAAGGAAAACAGAGGAAGTGATGGAGACACCTCGGGTACCAGCACTGCCACAGCTGGGGTGGGACATCCCAGCACTCAGGGAGGGTGGAGAGTGAATCTCAGCCAAACCAGTGATCCCTGGGCTAAGGAAAGAGAGGGCCAGGCCCTTCTAGGGGTACCCAGCAGAGAGAAGGAAGCAGAGCCTCGAGATTCAGAGCTCAGAGTTGGTGAGTGCAGCCACCAACCTCTGGGGAGTTTAAAACATTCCGAATGTGCCACGTGCAGTGAACCCAGAACGTGCTTGGCTGTACCCAGGGTGCAAACCCTGCACTGAAAACACACTCTGATGGCCAGGTGGGCATCCAGGAGGGCACAGAGAGCTCCCTGGTTGCTCCAAGCCCTTCTGCTCCCCTGTCCCCCGCAGGTTGGGGGCCTTGGTGGCTTTTCCTGGCCGTGAAGCGCCGTCTCTCCACAACAGCCACGACAAATCCTGGGCTGTGCACTAATGAAAGCTGTGTGGGCCAGTCCCTAATTACAGCCATCAGTTAAGCTGTCAGAGGGAGCTCTCAGCCTCCTTGTTTAATTAGGAGGTTGTGGCCCTTGATGAGCTGCAATCAGGCGTGAAAGGACGACCTGAGCCCGTGGAGGTCTCCACTCCCCCACCGAGCTCAGGGGCTTTAGGGCTAGGCCTGGTTCTTAGGTCTGAGCTTTACCTGTTGCAGGGAGGGAGCTGAGAGCAAGGAAGAGCGAAAGGAGGAGAGATCCAGAGGCCTTTTCACAAGTCCTGGCCGTTCAGAATCTGCAGGCTCCAGCATTTTGAAGACAAGAAGCTGTTGTCTTCAGTGTAGGATTCTTTCCTGCATAAAAACTCCAGGAATTGCAGCTCTGTGTGTTCAGCTTCACTACAAAGGTGATGCAGGGATGAGTCCAAACCATGGTGTCTTTCAGCCACATCTGGATTTGGAAGTGTCCCAAAGGATGGTGTTGGTCTGTTTCTCGCTTCAAATTCACACCAGCCCCAGTGGAAGACAGACATGCAGATGATGGTGTTCAATGACAACAGCACCAGTTTGTTTGAACCAGGGTCTTTATGGAGACATGTGTTTGTTTTCTCAGGCCACACATTATCAACTAATCCCCAGACTTTGTTTTTACAGCCTCATTGTGAGCAACTTCCCACTTCTCACCCCTTTTCTCCGTCAAAACACTGGCTCTGGGGTGGTGTGTGAGGCATCTGCTGCTGCCTGGGATGGGTTTCCATCCAGAATCGTACCCAGTCCTTCCTTACTGGGAAAGTCACGCTGGGAATGTCCTGGTGCTCTTGGACAAGATCAGCTGCAATCCTTGGGCATCAAGGCCTAAGATGTGTCCAAGGCCGGGTTGGACAGGGCATGGGGCAGCCTGGGCTAGTGGAAGGTGTCCCTGCCCAAATGGAATGGGATGGGCTTTAAGGTTCCTTCCAACCCAAACCATTCTGGGATTCTGTGATCCTGTTCCCTCTAGCTATGAAGGGGTATTTATTTATTTATTTTCCTCCCATATGTGAGCCCTGTTCTTATTCCAAAGCCCCTTTTCCCAGCTTCTCCTCTTCCAGGACAAGTGTCTCGCTTGCTGGCTGCCTGTGCTGGGAGAGAAGAGCCCATTTGCCAGGAGCTCCAAGTGAAACACTTCCAGGACCTTCTTCTGAAGTGTTTGGTTATGTTAAACCCCGAGAGAACAGGCTGTTTGCTCTTCCTTCATGGCTTCAAGGAGTGCTGAAGTAACCTCGTGGCTGGGCACGAGGTGCTGGGCAAAGCTGGAGTGCTGGGGAAGGGATGGGGCTTGGGGCATGGGGAACCTCTCCAGGTTCCCCACCTGTGACTTTCAGAGTCTCCTCTGGTCCCTCCCAGCCCTGCCCTGACAAGCAGGAATCTGAAAGGAAGCAGGCTGCTCTGAGGGCTCACAGAGGTCGGGGGTCTCTGGTGTGCAGCCCCACACAGCTGTTAATCACCAAACATCTCTGGCTCCCAGCAGCTGTCTGGTGTTTATCTTTGCCGGGCTATCTCCTGGCCCAGCCCGGGGAGAGCAGGCTGTGCAGCCAAGGCAAACACAAAGGGAACACAGATCTGAGCACACAGGGGTGTGCACGAGTGGTGTGAGTGTGCACACACACTCAGCCCGGGGTCCTGTCCCGCTGCTGCACTGGGAGTGCACATCAGTGGCTGTGCTCACTAAATGTGCCATTTTGGGCACGGGCAGGTGGTTTAGGTGCATGAGTACAGCTCAGGGAAGTTCTCTCTCTCAGTAATTCACTGTGTTCTCCCTAAGCCTTATGAAACTTTTGAGATAAAGTGGAAAAGTACAGAACTTCCCAAGTCTTGCAGCATCAGGCACACAGAAGCTTTAAAGTGCATCTCAAAGGCACTTCCTGGGCCATCTGTGACCCCTTGGGAAATGAGGAGGAGGAGGATGAGCAGGGCTGACAAAGTGAACTGTCCCACCTGCAGAAGAGAAGGAGGGTTGACCTGTGGCTCCAATTAACCTGTCCTCACAGGGGTGTGAGGGCACGAGCTTCTGTAATCCAGGCTCAGAGGAGGCTGAGTGTTCCTGGGAAGGGATGAGAGGCAGCTCTCTTAGCCTGTTTGATGTCTTTTTTGTGTTCAGAAACTTTCAGTGCCCTCAGAGATTAAAGGCTTGAGGAGTGGCAAGGAGGATGTGAGCGTGCTAGACCCTGATTTTTCTGAAGGCTTATACCTTTCTTTTTCCCTCTTTCCAGATCGTTTTTGTAGCAGAGCCTCCTGAGCTGCCACATGGCAGCAGAGGGTGTCCTGGCTGGATCTGAGTGGCTGTTTGTGTGATAACGTAGGATTTAGCTGAACTTACGGATGCTGGGGACCAACTGGAGTTTTCTTTTGTTGAATTTTAATTGCAAGTGCCCAGAGAAGCACGAGATTGTGTTGAATGTTGTGAAGCTTCCAGCTGAAGGGTTTGCAGTTTTTATTTACTGTGCAGTTGGCTGTGTATTTAATATTGTTTTGTAAAGAAAGCTTGAGGTCCTGGTTGCTGCTGACCCTCCCCTGAGGTTTCAAAGGCTGTCAGGCACCGAGAGTTACAGGCCCTGGCTGTACAGGATGGTGTGTGCCTTGGACTTCTCCGAGCCCAGGAAAGGCTGTGACCTTGCAGTTTCTCACGGAGTTCCTCAGGGGCAGCTGCACAGGACAAGCTGCGGTGCTGGATGTTGGAGACGGTGTTTTTGGGAGGTGGGGAGCTGGAGCTGAGCTCTGCTCTGGGCTGTGCACGGCTGAGTGAGGGGGTGTGAGTCTGCTTATCCCTACTCTGCCTCTTGCTCTGTGAGTACAGTGAGTGCCTTCCATGGAGATTGTGCAACAAAGGCCAGGGCTTCTTCCAAAGCAACTCTGCTTTCTTGGCTGTGAGTGCCCAGCTTTCCTTCAGGTCCAGCTCTGGTATTTATCAATTAACTTGCTCCAGAGCCTGGGAACAGCCACAGCTGTCCATCCCTCCAGCCCAGAGCACCCACTTCCTCCTGCCTTACCTCATCCTGCAGTCACTGTCCCACAGGGAGCCCGGGCTGCAGCAGCCTCTGCATCTGTCCTGCCTTCTGTGCACGCAGCAGAGCCCCAGAGGATACAGGAATGGAAGAGAGGGGAGCCAGCTGCCCAGGAGTGCTGCTCAGGCAGGAACGTGCTCGTGTCGTGCACCTGGAGGCAGCGGGGCTGAGCCTGGGCTGGGCTGGAAGGAGGGTAACAGGCTGTGAGGACACTGGGGAAGAGAAACAACTGCACGTAGTGGCTCCTGTTCCCACCAAAAAGGATAAACCCTTGGGCTCTCGAGTCAGAGCCTTTGCTGTAGGTGAGAGACCTCTCCAAAGGGAGAGCCCCCCTTTCTGGAAGGCAGAGGACAGGAAGGGAGGAGTTCAGCTGGACCAGGCTCTCCAGTAATGAACTCGTCAGCTGTTAATGTGCTGAGAGGATGTGGAGCCCATGGATTTACTGGACTGTGTGTGCAGTGATTGCTCCTCTGGAAAGCCAAGTCTCCTGAAGAGCAGAGGTGCAGGCCCTTCCTTTCCCCTGTGGAACACTGGGAGCAGGGTGTTTGGGATCACCGTAACTCTGGCTCCAGGGGCCTGCTCGAGGCCACTCAGCGTTATTCTGGGAGTGACTCTAGTTTCCTGGGGGCTGCAGCTCGCAGTGTCCCCAAACACAGGGCGTGCTCCAGCAGCCCGTTAGCGCTGGCTCCTCTGTGATAGAGAGAGCCCCGGGCTGATGGTGCAGGCGCAGGTGAGGACAAAGACCGTGAGAAGGGCCCTGGTGTGATTTCCAGCTCTTTTATTTCCCGGGGAGAGGCAGCAGGGAAGGCAGGAGAGGGTCCAGGGTCCAGGAGAGGCGACGCAGGGGTCCGGGAGAGCTGAAGGCTTCAGCAACCAAAGGCTCAGATGCAGGGAAAGCAGGGGATTTATAGGGATACAAGCAGGGGAAAGTAACCAATTGGGGTACAGGGATTAGCATGGAACCAATGGAGAACCGAACTGCAATGAAGTTTCTAGAACATAACCTTTTACAGAACATGAAGTAATGTAACAACCAACCAATGAACTGAAACATGTAAACGAAGGTGCGAGGGATGCTGGGGGTGAACCAAAAAGCTCGCCCTGAGCAGAGTGTGACACAGTGGCAACCTCAGGCTGTGCCCACCATTCTTGGGGCTGTGGCTTTTGCCACATACGCTGCTGTATCACCACACCGTGGGGTTGATGTGCTGCTGTGAAAAGAGCAGTAAAACAGGGATGGGGCAGTGCTGGAGCGAGACTCAACAGCAGCACTGCTGTGCCCTGCAGAGGGGTGGTGGAGACAGCTCAGGAGGCATCTCGGTGACAGGCACAGCCTAGAGCTCTGTCCCCTCTGCTTTATTTGCCTTGCAACCTTATGTGGGGAGCATCACCTTTGGCTTTGCCTCATCAGAGGTGCTTTGAGCAGAGCTGACAGGCTGGGGCTCTGCAGGTCCCATGGAGAGGTGTGGAGATTCCTCCTGGGAGCCCTGATGCCCAGGGTGGACCAGGGCACCTGTGGGGCTAGAGATGGTGGTGTACTGGCATGTTAGCCTGGCCCCCTTCCCATCCCAGAGATATTGGAAATCTTGAGGAAAATATGTGGAAGCAGTGGGGTGCAGAGGGAGAGTGGCCTTGCTCTGCCCCAACACAGCCCTGCCCACAGAGCAGAGGGGAAGGGGGACAGCAAAGTTATCCCAGGTGTTGGCTTCAAACTCAAGCCAGCTGCAAGTCCTTGTCCTGCCTGCTGGAAGCAGAGGGGCTGGGAAGAGCTGCCTGGAAGGCTGTGGAGCTGAGGGAAGGTGATATGCTGAGAAAATATCATGTTCTTCACTGTCTGTGTGCTGCTGCTCTTCCTCAGCTTCCCATGATGTCCCCTGTCACCATCTCCGGTGTTTATGGCACCCCAGCCCCACCCCAGCCTGTCCTGTGTCCCCCACCTCGGCGAGGGCTGTCCCACACAGGGCTTGGTACTCAGGCCCTGCCATGGACATTTTGGGTCAGTTTTCTCCCCTTCCCTTGCTTTGCTGGGAATAACAAGCCAGAGTCCAAGCCCAGATGCTGTCAGTGGGGGCCCTGTGGGTATTTGTGTCCCAAAACCCCCTTTTCCTTCCTGAGCTGTTGGATTTTGGTGTTCCTGGCCCCCACATATTCAGGGAGCAGACATCCTGTTCTTCTCCATCCTCCCCACGTCCCTTGGCTGATGTTTGGTGTCAGCTGAGGACATTTGGTAGCCCACTGTGCAAGCCACCACGGGAAAGCAACATTTCCCCTATAATTTACACGGGGGCATGGTTCCCTGCTTTAATGTGCTCTAATTTAAATAAAATTGTGTTTTTAAACGAGTTTGGTGGGGGTTGTTGCAGGAGGCAGTAACTCTGCATTAAAGAGGGCTTTTTTTTTGTGTGTGTGTGTAGAAAGGGGGTTCTGCCTCTGAGTTAAGGTTGCTGAGTAGGGCAGAGCCTACATAAAAATGTATATGAGCCCTCCTAAACCTTCTTGTAATTCCAAGAGCTTCAGTGTGGCTCTGACAGTGCCTGGAGGGGGGAACTTCACGCTGGAGTTGCCTGGCACTGGTCCCAGGCAGGATGGAGGTCACTTCTATTGACCTGAGCTGCATTCAAAACAATCACTTAGGTGTGAAAAAATCCACTGCTGTTCCCTGGGCTCCTCAGTCCCCACCCAGTGTATCTTTAAAATATTCATAATGAGCTGTCATTTTGGCCAGGGCTCACTTAGGGTTGGTGGTAACAATGAGACCACAATGTGCAAAGAGGCAAAGGAATGAGGGCTTTTCTGCTGGTTTATTGTTTTCCCTGCCTGGCCTGTAGTTGTTTGGAGTCCTGCAGTGGTTTCCAACAGCTGGCCCAGCCATCATCCCGATCGTGTTGCTCTGAGCTTCACTGAGCTGGGGGGACTTGGCAACCCGGCAGCTGTCCCAGAGCCTGAGCCATGAATGAGCTCAGAGGGGAAGGAGAGAGGCTTGGATGGGAGAAAGTGTATTAGTGGTGGTTTTTTTCCAAGTGAGAGGCTGACAGAGCTGCCTGGATGCAAGCACAGCCCGAGCAGGTGCTGTGTGTGCTTTGCCCTCCCAAGTTTCTCCTCCCTCGTCCCTGCCTGGACCCTTCTCAGGGCGAGGGTGGCACAAGAAGCTCCTCAAACAGGCGTGGCTGAGCATCCCTGCAGCACCAGGCTCTGGGCACTGCTCAGCCCTGCCCTGGGAGCTCTGCAAATCCCTTCCAGAGCTGATTTCCAGCACGTCTGGGCTCTTCCCACCCTGATGCCCCACACAGATATTTTTTTTTGAAGTTGTGTTTCAGACTTGAATGCAACCTGCTGACAGCCTGCCTGAGGTTTTATGCTGCAGATCCCAAGTGCCAGAGCTGCTTAGAAAGGTGGGGTTTTGAGCACGATCCTCAGTGCCCCTTGCAGCATCCTGCTGCCCCTTGGTATCAGACCAGCCAGCTCAAGCTGGTGTGAGATTCTGAGGATATTTTATATCATGCACAAGGGATGAGAGTTTCAGCCCCTATTTCATGCCCTTGAGCCTATGTCTCGAGCTGCTGTGTTTGAAGCTTCCTTAAAATAATCCACATAGACCCAGGATGAGATTTTAGAAGCTGTAGTGTGGTGTAAGGGTGTGATTCCCTCCTTGCAGAGCCTGAAACACTCGATGAACACAGTGATTCCTCTCTAAAATGTGGTTTGCAAAGCAAAATCCCACTTCTGAGTGGGTGTGTGTGGGGGCAAAACAGAGGAATGTGGTGCTCTCCTCGGGTGAGAAGAGCTGGGCAAAGCTCCCCAGGCTCCTGCTTTTAAATAGCTCATCTTTAACTGGCTTCTGCCTCTGCTGCCAAGGGCACTCAGCTTCCCCGGAGGGTGCTGGGGTTCCATTTGCAGAGCAGTCATTTGGGATTGGTGGAGATGGTGATGATGTGTGGCAGGATGACCCCCAACACATGGTGGGGAAGGCTGAATCCAGAGCTCCTGTGAGACTCTGCTGGCTGTGAGCTTCAATATGGAATTATTAAATGAGGGACTGCTTTGCTTTCCTCTAGAGAGGGGCTGTGTCAGTGTTTTCACTCTTGCTCTGCTGTTCCCCTTTCCTGCCAGTGCCTGATAGAAGCTCCCTGTGGATGCAGGGTTGGCTGCTCTTCCTTGATCTTATCCATTGGCATCTGGAAAGCTCCTGGCCTGTGTTATTCCTGGCCTGATCTCATCTCTGAGCTCTCTGAGGACCTTTTGCATGGCCCATCCCCCAGAATGTTCTGCTGGGGCTCTAGGTTTAGGTTTGTGCTGGTTGCTGCAGGTTTTGCCAAGGAGGATGCTGTGTGTGCCATTCCCCCTGTGCATGGTCCATCCTCCCCGCTGCAGTTTCACAGCACATCTGCCCTGATGTGCTGCCTCCTGCTGTGAGAGGGTCAGGGACTGGGTGTTTGTGCTGGGCCAACCCCGTTGCTTTTGGAAGGGATGGGCTAAACAGTCCAAAGGGTTGGTTGGTTTGGGGCTTCTCAGGGTTGTTTTCCACCCTCTGCCCTCAGGGACCACAAAGTGGGTGGGCACAGGGCTGAGATCAGCCATGCCTGTACCTGAGGGAACAACCAACCTTTTACACCCTAATTATTGCAGATGCCAGTTCTTCCCTTGTGTCTTTCCAGACACATGCCAGGCTCTGGCAGGGAACAGGCCAGGAGCCAGCTGCAGTGTTGGAAAGCCAGCCAGGAATTGTGTGTGGAGAGAATAGCTGTGGGTTTGTTTAGAGACCAGTGCCCTGCAGCTCTTTGGAGGGCATTTCTTACCTAGCACAAGTTTACCTGGCTACAGATTTTTTGCTGTGCACCTGGAAGGGCTTTTTAAAGCTGGGAGAGGAGGGCTGGGATGCTTTATGGGCTGTGGATGGGAACTGGTTGTGGGAGACACACGATTCTTTGACACACTGTGGAAGTGCAGTAGTGAAACGCACACTGAATGAAGACAGATGAGAGCGGAAGAAGTTGCTGGAGGAGGCTGCTGTGTTTACCACAAGAGAGCCAAATCTGTGTTCTCTTGGTTGTGGCCCAGCAGCGTAGGTGCCTTGAGCTGTCTGGCATGGGGCTGTTTCTGCTAGGGTTGAGTTGAAATAGGAGTTTTTATAGGATGACATTGAACTTTGAGTAAAGGCTTTGGCTCTGTCACAACTTTTTTCTGCACTGAGAGGAGGGAGCTCGGGCCTGTGCTGCTTTCTCTGACAATAAACCATATTTTGAGGTGGACAGAAGAGCACTAAAAGCTGAACTCCGTGCAAGTTATTTCCTTAGAGCTCTTGATTACGCTACAGCACGTGCATGATCCAGGATGGATGATGTTCCATCCATTCCTTCTGAATACCTCATGGATCTCCAGCAGCTGCGAGCAATTTATTTTGGGTATAATCAGTTAATGTTTTGGTGAAGTGCTTTGAAGATGTACAGCACCCTCAAACGCTGAGCTTTGTTTCATTATTATTACTATTTAACATCTCTATGCAGCTGAACTACTGTCAGACATCCTCACTTAATAACATGTTTGGTGTCTGGATCTTTTCTGCAGAGGCAGATTTTTGGCCCGGGGGTTGGCGCAATGATATAATAGAGTTTGCAGTTGTGTGCTGCCTCTCATCCCAGCCTCCCAACGTCCTTCACAGGCACCAGGGAATTCTCACCCTTTGGTAGGGCAGGCTGGCAGCCCATCACCTGTGATTCCATGATCTCTGGGCAGGTGGGGAGGCTGAGGGGGAAAGTGTGACCTTTTTGAGGTCAAATAGGAAGGAATTGGACCCAGATTTCCCAGGCCCTGCTCCCCCATTGCAGTTCCAGTGCCATTTCACTGCATCCATGCCTTGGCCTCATAGGAACCCCCCTGCTCCTTCCTAAGGGATCTGGCAACTGCTGTCTTTAGATGTCCTTATTTTGGGTCAAAAAGCACAGAGCTGGAGTTTGCTCTTTGCAAAAAGATTGTGCACTGCAGAGGCTGAAATCCAAAGAGGTAGGAGACATCCAGGGCCAACAGGAGAGCAGGAATGAGCGACCCCTGAAGTGATGAGAAGTTTGGGGTAAGGTTTCTGTCATTGGGGGGTGGCTCATTGTCTCTGCTCTCTCTTCTTTCGGTGCTACCTGGAGACCAGGAATTGGTTCTGTTGTGTGACTGGATTTCTGGCAGAGCTCTCCCAGGAGCTGCTGCTCGGGATGCTGTGGGAAACCAGTCTGACCAGAGGCCACACATCAGCCTAAATCCCCCTGCTGGGGACAGGGCCTGAGCCAGTCCCTCTGTGTCAGAGCAGGGCTGCTTTCCTGCTGTCTCCCGTGGCTGTTCAAACCCACGGCTGCCAATGCCCCCTTTTCACCAGAAACATAAAAAAAACCACTTTAAAATGGAAGATTTGCTGTGAGGGGATGGAGTTGTGGGACTCCACCACAGCTGGGACATGCACACCCAGCCTAGATGAGGAGAGCAGCTCTTCCCCTCCGTGCATCCCTCCAGCGACAACAACAGCACGGAAATAAAGTAAATTAAATTAATGGCCTCTGCTATTCTGACTGATAAAGCAACCCTCAGAAAGGCCCTCGGTGTGGTTCTCCCTGCCAAGAACCATTTGCACAGCGGTCATTAGTGACTTATCTCTGCTGAAGCACTTGTGAGAGCTGACGGGGAGAGACCCCATCAGTCACTGCTGTGCTGAACATCTGTCTGTGGCTCCAGCTGTTCACACCCTACGTGGGGAACATCCTTCCCCCAGCCACAGGCCGGGACATGGGATTTACAGCTCCCTCCAAGGCTCACGGATTGCTCGTAGCAAAGTTTGGGGTGACTGGCAGTCCAAGCAGGGAAAATTCCTCCTGCTCCCTCGCAGCCTTCACAGGAACTTCATCAAAGGGAAAGCTTTTCCTGATAACCAGGCACTGTGAGCAGCCAGAAGGGGTGAAAACTGCCCTAACCAGTGGGATTGGGAATTGGGCTGCAGCTCCTGAGAGCCTCAGAGCCTGTTAACCACCGGCAGCAGCATGTTTATCTTCCTAAAGTGAAGAAAATAATATTATCTGCATTTAAAGCAGGGAATAAGGAGGCTGTTACTGCCCTCGAGTCTCCTTGGTCCCAGTGTCTCCAGCTGGTGCTTTACTGGAGTCTGAACTGCTCTTGAATGTCCCCTTGCTCCCCATATCAGCGGGTGCAGGGACTGGAAAGGGATTTAGGGTTGCTGAATATGGCCCTCAACGACTGCCACAAAGTGCATCCCACAGAAGGGATGCAAAACGCTTTAATGCTTGTAAAAGTCCAGGCAAAAGCCTTGCAGGGTTAAATCCGGAGATTTGCCAGCTGAGGTTCCCTGTCTGTGCCAGGTTTGTGTGTGAAGGCATCTCCTGAAGGCAGGGTCATCTCTGCCCAGTGAGCTGAGGTTCAGGCCTGGCAGCCTGGTAAGATAAACCAGCCTAAAATTTGCCTGGAAGGCTAAAGGCTGGTTTATGGCTGTTAAATTTGAAACCAATCAAGCCAAACTTGAAACCCATTTACTTTCTGAACTCTTCTTTCTTGCTTGTTCAAATACTGGGAGGGAAGCCAGCTCTGGAAATGAAGTCACTTTTGAAAATGGCTGCTCTCCCCACAAGGAGGCTCTGAAAATTCCCATTGTAATTTAAAGTCATTCTTTCCCCCCGCCCCCCAAAAATATTATGAACTTGGCCTCTGAATCAGCCCCTCCCATCTGTCCTCAAATTAAAAAGAGGAGGGGAGAAGAAAGACACTGGCACTGCAAGACTTTTTTTATGACACCCATTTTATTGCGTAGGATTCAGCGCATTGACAGGCTGTAAAAGTTTATTGGAAGCAGATACAGCCTGTCAATGGGCTGACCAGTGCCCCTGGCTGGGATTCATCCCCAGGCTGCTGCAGCAGGGATGTGGTTTGTGGCGTTTCCTGCACTTTGCCTGGGTCATCCCTGGGGAGGGTTTCCTGGAGGGAAATGCCCGTGGGGAAGCGCGGGTGTGAGTCAGCTCTGTGCAGAGACGTGGTGCTGACAGGTTCTGTGGGGAGTCTTTGGGGTGAAGCACATGGCCAAGGCTGTTCATGCAAGTAGGTCTTTCCCTGGCAGCTGCACTGCACTTGGAAAACATTGCCATGGATGCAAGGGCAGCCACGGAGACATCGTGTGCGAGGTGTGTGAGGTCTCCTGCAAAAGAGCAGCATCCACGTCCCAGAACCCACCAAAGTGCCAACCAAGATCTTGTGCTGTTACTTGGAACTCTGGTGAACTTGCAAGGGAGCTTTTTCTTAGGAAAATGGCTCTTTGTATCCAAGGAAAGCTGTTCTTCATTCCTGTGTGCCTTTGCAGGATGCCTGGCACACCTGTGGCATGAGTTTAATGTGCTTTGTATGCGCCAAGGCCTTGCAAGTGCTGGGGACTGCCCTCCAAATGTGCTGCCTCATCCCTCAAGGGCCTTTGGAGTTTATGCCAGCAGCCCTTGGTGCTTTGGGTGGATGCACCTTGTGTACAACCAGGACAAACCCTGCCTTTACCTGCTCTCCTGTCCCTGTTCCTGCTCTCCTGTCCCTGTTCCTGCTCTGTGCCGAGCTGCTGCAGCAAAGTTTGTCCACAACAGAGTGAGATGCTCAGCGGGGAGCAGGGTGCCAGGTCTGCATTCCCAGGTCAATGAACTCCAATAACTCTTTCCCTTGGAGGCACTCAGAGCCCCCCAGCAAAAAAGGGCTGCACCCCCTGCCAGAACCCTCAGCTCGCTGGGCTGTGCCAGTTTGGCTGTGCTGTCACAAATTATTTGCTGGGGGAGCAGCGTGAGGCAAACCCCTGTTTTTGTATCCACAACAGTGTTGGATCAAGGTTGCCGCGTGTCATTTCATCACTCTGGCAAGCGACGGGCTCAGGGCTTGGAGTGTGGAACCTTATTTTTAATAAAGGAAAAATCTTTGCACTTTTATTCTGCATCTGTCAGCGATCTCACTTGGCTCAGCCCTGGAGGAGTTCAGCTGGCCCTCGTGTTAAGGAAAACCAACAAATTAGTACAGATGTTTTTCTGAGAGCTACGGGGATCAGGGATCAGTGATTTAATACTGCCTGATATTTGATAGGGGACGCCCAGGGAATATGTGCTGGAAACCAGGAAGTAATATTACATGAAATCAAAATATAAATATGTTCCTAAAGGTTTAGGTAATTTTTTGCAATTTCCCCTTGTACAGTTTTAAATGAGGTCTCTCCTTCTCCTCCTGTTCTTCCTGCACTTGTTCATGCAGCAGCTGGATTCAAAAAGCCAGGGAGTAAAATGGATGCATTTTGTGTGGGGTTTTGGTTTGTGGTTGTTTTGTTTTGTTTGGGCTTTGGGGTTTTGTTTTTGGTTTTGGTTTTTTGTTTTTTTTTCTTTTGGTTGTTTCTTATTTTTTTGTTTTGGTCTTTTGTTTTGGACTTTTTTTTTGTTTGTTTTTGTTTTGTTTTGTTTTGCTAGAGTCATGGTATCCCAGAATGGTTTGTGTCAGAAAGGACCTTAAAGCTTGTTTAATTTGTTTAATTAAAAAATGTTCCACCCCCTCCCATGGGCAGGGACACCTCCCACTATCCCAGGTGTCTCCAAACCCCATCCAACCTGGCTTTGGACACTTCCAGGGATGGGGCAGCCACAGCTTCTCTGGACACCCTGTGCCAGGGCCTCCCCACCCTCCCAGGGAACAATTTCTCCCCAATATCCCATCTAACCCTGCCCTCTGGCAGTGGGAAGCCATTCCCTGTGTCCTGTCCCTCCATTCCTTGTCCCCAGTCCCTCTGCAGCTCTTCTGGAGCCCCTTTAGGCCCTGGCAGGGGCTCTGAGCTCTCCCTGGAGCCTTCTCCTCTCCAGGTGAGCCCCCCCAGCTCTCCCAGCCTGGCTCCAGCCCTTGGAGCAGCTCTGTGGCCTCCTCTGGGCTCCCTCCAGCAGATCAGCATCTTTTTGTGGGCTTTAGCACAGCTGAGGAGCACACATTTAAAAACAGATATTTTGGGAAGAAAGCAGCCTTCACCACCAGAGGTACCATTTTGCTTTTGGGGAACATCCAGGCTTTGGGATCCACCATTCATTGTGCTCCCCATGCTTCTTCCAACCCTCAGAACGCGGGAGAATCAGGATTTTCCATAATTCTATAACTCTGTGAACTGAGCTGGACCCACAAGGATCATCAGTGCCAACTCCTGGCCTTCAGCTTCAAGCTCCTGCCAAGATACATCTTTAGGAAGGGAGATGGGAGGTCACTGTGGCATTGCTCTTCTTGTTGACATGCCAGCAAGTTCTTTTCCTGGAGGGTTTGGGGGATTGCTTGATCCCTGATGTTCCAAAAGGGCACAAGTCTGTTGCCTTTTGGCATTTGGTGTTCATGCACGTGTACAAGGTATGAAACCAAATGTAAAAAGGGAAGGTCTGGTCATTTCTCACACGTTCTGAATGTCGGGAACATCTCTGAGTAGACTGATCATGACCACAAGGAGTATCTTCAATTCTTCTTGGTGCTTCTTGACACTTGGGACCTCATGATGTGTCAGTCATGCTGGTGAGTCCCTGCCTGCCACATCTCCTCCACGGGGCTTCTGCATTGCTCAATGGCTTCACCGCTGCTGGGCTGGGCTTGCTGATACCTAAATAACTCACAGCATGAGAATTTATTCACACCCTCCAAAAACCACAAAATGTGGGAAAATTCGTGTTATTCTTGACTCTCAAAAACATAGCAGTAACTGAGATGAAGTCATGAGGGCTCAGCAATGACCATCAGGGGGATTTTGAAATAATCCCCAGCCCCTCTCTGTCCCTGGGATGCCCAGGGCTCCCCAGCTGTCTGGCAGAGAGGAGTGATCCCGAGGTTCACTGCTGAGTGCTGGCAGTTTTGGGGTGAAGAATGGCTGTTCTCCTCAACTTGCTGCTGCCCCACCTGGAGCTGGCAGGGCCTCCCAAGCAGGCGTAAGATGACAGGGCTGTGGCTGGATTTTTGTGGATTTTTGTGGATTTTTGGGGTGGAATACTGGCTTGTCCATGAAGGTCATACCATAGCTGACCTCCCAGGCAGCAGCTGCTGCTGCTGCTGGAGCTGGGGTGCATCCTCTGGGTCATATGGAACCCAAAGGCATTAGGAAGTTTGGCTGCTCATCACCCCTTGCTTCATTCTGGAAGATGACACAAACAGCAACACTTTCCCCTCACATTTCCCTTCTTGCCCCTGGGCCAGGACCCAAACCCTGTGTGATGAGTGATGGATTTACTGGTCCCTCACCAGTGGGATGTTCTGTGCTGGCTCTCACTGCTGCTTCAGAGCATCAGAGGCACAGCTTTTGGGGTGTACCTGGAAGCATCCCTGGTGTTCATCCTTGTGCTGCAGTGCCTGGATTTGGGTTCAAATAAATGCACTTTTAATGAATGTCACGTTGAGGTTGTACTGAAATCAAAGCTAATTAGAAGCCAAAGGGCTTCTCAGGCAGGGAAGTGTTAAGCCAAGGAAATCCAGAGCAGGGAGTGACAGTGTCCTGCACTGGGGACATTCCTGCTGTGGCTGTTCCTTTCCCTTTGCTCATCCTGCAGCACATGGAGACTCAAGGATCGCTTGCCCATCTTAGTCCATGATTTCCTGGCTTGCTGAGATTCTGTAACTGTTTTGGTAGTCCTTCTCCAGGGATAGGAAGGCTGAGGTTTTTGTAAGGCCTCAGTTGGCTTTAAATTGTATAAACTTTG
This sequence comes from Climacteris rufus, assembly GCA_013398175.1. Classification (NCBI taxonomy): domain Eukaryota; kingdom Metazoa; phylum Chordata; class Aves; order Passeriformes; family Climacteridae; genus Climacteris; species Climacteris rufus. Next base: position 137,014 of record VZRZ01008706.1, on the reverse strand, counting down.
TGCTCTTTTTACATCCAGCCTCCAAACTTAGGGAACATATTCAACTCCAAAACAATTTCTCAACTTAGTGACAAATCTGCTTCCTATAAACCCAAGCTGTTGGCATTTGCTGTTACCCTCCTTTAATGCTTTATTAATGAAGTCCTTTTACAGCTGTTCCATTATTTCACCTGGGATAAGAGTCAGGGTCACAGGTGGATAATTATGTGGGTCATCCTGTTTCTATCCTCTTAAAACTCTGGCACAACATAAGCTTTCTTCCAGGCCTCAGTGTTCCAAAGACTTATTAAAAGTCAACATTAACGATCCACAGCACTTTCTGGCCAGGTCCCTTTTAAATACGAGTTCTGTGTGCTTGCTGATTTCAAAAGACCTCATTTACTAGCTGTGGCTTAACATACTCCTTAGTTACTGTTGGATTAGGAGCTGTTTCATCATTGCGTGATACAAGCAAATCCCACGGCTTCCTCTCAAATCCCAAATGGCTGCTCGTGGCTGGAATACCTTGGAGCTGTGGATGTATCCATGTTCTCCTTGGCTAGGGGTGGTTGTGCTTCTTTTGTCGAGTCAATGCTGTTGTTAGGGGGGTTTGTTCCTCTGGAGGTACTTGGGGTGTTTGTCCCAAAGGGAATGATGCAGGAATTTGCTGTTTCCAGGCAGGGAGTTCATCACTGTGGGGTGAGGAACTGTGTGAGGCACAGAGCATCAGGCCAGGCACAGGGAGAAAAGGAAAGAGGGGCAAGGAAACTTTTCTGCAGTGGAGATTGTCCCAGTGGGAGGGTAGAGAGCACATCCATGTCCAGACTCAGGAATCAGAGAATTCCAGAATGGTTTGGGTTGGAAGGGACCTTAAAGCTCATACAGTCCCACCCCCTGCCGTGGGCAGGGACACCTTCCACTATCCCAGGCTGCTCCAAACCCTGTCCAACCTGGCCTTGGGCACTTCCAGGGATGGGGCAGCCACAGCTTCTCTGGGCACCTGTGCCAGGGCCTTCCCACCGTCACAGGCAAGAATTTCTTCCCAATATCCAATCTAAACATCTTCTCTTTCAGTTCAAAGACTCCCCCCCTTGTTTCTATAGAAACCTCCCAGAGGAAACCTCTGGGAGATGTTAGGGTGGGATATGGGCCCTTGGAGAAAGGGCTCTTGGATCAGAGCAGGATGGGGTGAAGGCAGAAAGTGGGAAAAGGGCATCTGGGATGGCACTGAAGGGACATCTGTGGCATTGCTGGCACGAGAACACATCTGCATGGAAGGGGTAATAGAGAGAAAGCCAGTCTAAGGTAGGATCTCCTTGGAGAGATGCTGCTAACATGGAAATGGAAGGCTGAGAAGGGGAGCAAAGGAGCAGTGGTTCCACAGTGAGCCAGGGAGGCAACACTAAAACTGAGGCTGAGTGGAAATGATCCTTTAATTGCTGCCACATGGATGCAGGAGCTTGGCTAACCAGTGGAAGAGCTGGCATGGCACATCTGAGCAGGAGTTTTGCCCAGCCCTGTCTGGGAAGGGCTGCAGAAGTGGAAGGCAGGAAATCCTTGACCACAGACTGGGAGTGGGCAAAAATGGTACCATGTGGGTGTTTAGGTCTCTCCTGTTACTGGACAACTCAGTGATTCCTGTGTGAGATGGGAAGTAGGATATTCACTGATGTGTGATGGTGTCTGGCCAAAGGGGAGAGCAGAATGAGTGCTCTGTATGTAGGTGGTTGTTTAAAGATGAGCTTTGTTTTGGAAAAGTATCACAGAGAAACAGCTGCTGGATCACTTCTGTTGCTGCTGCTCCTGCTTTATCACAGGCCTGTTCTGAATCTCTGGAAATAAAGTGCTGTATACAATGTGGGAGTTTTTTGCTACCCTTGGTGAGTGAAAAGTAACTGGGCACGGAATGGGAGCTCAGTAACCATCAGCAATAAGCAGAGCTGGGTCCCAGGATCCTATAATTATGCTTTTCTCTGCTTCAGACACTTCAAAAATTTGCCAACTCCATCTTCCTGCAGACCTGTGCAGAGATTTTAAAGTTTGTATTGCAAAAGGTGAGCAGTTCCAGAATAAAAAAATTCCCAAAGCTTCCATGCATGCTTCTGCTGGCTTTTCTGACCCCACATTAATTGGGTATGTGCTGCCTCAGGGTTTAGCCCATTTAACAGATCCAGAGTGAAAAACTTTGGGCAAGTTCAGCATAAATAGTGCCCAAATTCTCATCAGGCTTTTCTGTGAACATCTTGCAAATAAACATGTGTCAGTGCAAAGAAACTCTACCCCTGTGACCTGTGTTACTTGTGATGGCTCCAGAAACTCTTTTGAAATGGAATCCTTGAATTATGTCGTTTTTTGCCTGGTATTTACTCAAGCACTTGCTATGACACAGAAGAAAACAAGTCGATGTCAGGGAATGGTGGCTACTTCTGGTGATTTATTCCCAGCCAGGTAATTTAATTGCCTTTCCTGATGGGTAACCAGATATGAGGATAGGGAAGGGTAAACTTGTATATCTTCAGCTTGCAGGTTGTTGGCACCACGTTGTGGCCTTTTCCCTGCCTGGGGAAGCAGGGTCTGGAGGCTGCTGTGAAAAGGTAGATGTGAGCAGGAGAAAACCAGACACAGAACAGTTGTTAATGGTTCCCTGCCAAAACAGCAAACTTAATAAAGTGAGATTTTGCCAGGCATGGAAAAAAAACCCCACTCAAACCCAAAGTGTTTCATAATCCCTGAGGTTGTGGATAATAGAAGAGGGAATACGTGTGTCAGTGCTGCCAGTCAGGGAGGATGGGATTAGCTTTTGAGGTGGCTGTGGCAGTGGAGAGAAACCCCCTCCCTTCTGGGTGGGGAGCAGACCCCTGGATGTAATTTGTCATGGATAAGGTCTGCACATAAATCACCAGGTGCATAAACAGAGGAGGAAGAAACTCTGGCCAGGGAAAGCTCTGCCTGGGAGGGTTTGGAGCTGACCTAGGCCCGGGTCTCTTGTGGTTTTTGTATTGCAAATGAAAAGACAAATGTTGTGCTGGGATGTATAAGCAGGGCTTTCAAGCCTTCAGACTCCACATTAAGGTGCTGTCAGCTGTCCCTGGGAGGAGCTGGGATGGCAGGGATTGTCTGTAGGTGCTCTGTATGTGCATACTCAGGTGTCACAGTCAGCACTATGTGCATATTCCTCTCTCTCTGGATTTACACCTGCAGGAGGGATGGAGAATAACAAAGCTGTGCAGTGCCCCTGGCACCTCTCCTCTCTACAGTGAATCCTCTGGGCTTTTTGAACTGGTGAAGGGGTGAGCAGCCATCAGGCTTTGCAAGAAAAGCCATCCCCAAGTGTCAAATTGTTGTCAGTGCTGCCAACCCTGGAATGACTCTGCTTAAAAGAGAGCAATCTCCACTGGGAACCAGCCTGTTCTTAAGCCTTCCGGGAGGAAATTATTCCATGTAATGGCAGCTTTTAGGTGAGGATAGGGTTAGGTGGGATTTGACCTCGGAGCAGGCCCAAATCATGAAATTACCCAGTAGCACCCAGAACATCAGCACTTGCACATTCTCCAGCTTGCTCTGTGTGTCTTGGGAGGGCAGATGACTCGGGAATTGGGGCCCCTGCCTCACTCTGCCCCTTTGGAGCCTGGGGCAGATGCTGTAAGAGAGGATGTGAATGCCCCCTGTGCCATCTAGCCACTATTACTCCTGTGGAAAACTTGGCAATGCAGGGATGTAATACTCAAAAGCTGGAATAGGTCACTCTGTTGCAAGGATCTATTGAGTGTGTTGAAGGAAAGCACCTTCTCTGGAATGTGTTGGGTGTTTCAGCTTTGGGGTAATCACTTGAGCGTCCCCACAGGATTTTAACGACGTGTTGTGGAACAATTTGCAGCGTCCTGTGTGCAGAAATTCAGAAGTCTGAGCTGGGGGTTGTCATAAACCAGACTTTGTTGTCAAGAGTCTTGGGGATTTATGAAACTGGAGGATGTGGTGATAACGTGAGTAGCTGCAGGACTCTTCTCTCTGCAAGATAGCTCTAGTCTGCAAACCTGGATGGTCCCACTGGTGGGGAAGGTGTAGGGAGAGGAGCAGCTGAAGTATGACACGTGGGAGGTGTGGGTGTGGGAATTAGGATGCTGAGCTCCTTCCCAGCACTGGTGCAGTCTGTGTGTGACTTCTGGGTGAGCCCCTCTGAGTCACAGACACCAGTGATAACGATAATCCTTTGCTCCAGTCCCGTCTGGCTGCTTCTCCAGACTCCAAACTTTCTGGGAGGGAACATCCTCTATTGTTATCATTATTAGCATAATTCTGGTGCCACAATCACAGACTTTATCATATATTCCTGTGTTTTGCTGAACTGTAATGAAACAACCACATTTCTGGCGATGTGCAGCTCTAATTGGACTCAACAGGAGCTGGAATGGAGAGCCAGGCTTTTACTGAGCTCCAAGACAATCTATCCCTGGGTCTCCTCAGGTCCTCCTGACTGCAAAATGGGGTGGAAAATGCTGGTTTGCCTTCAGATCTAGTTGGGTGAAAGTTGCTGGGGAAGTCAGATGAGATTTAGGTGTTTGCATCTCATGTGGGGTTCAGGCAGATTCCATTGATCATAATTCCTCCACTGACCCCAAACTGATCCATAGGTGTTCCCAGCTCTTTTGGAGGGCCACGAATGCCTGGTGATGTTGTGAAGCAGAGTGAGACAGGATGTTCCAGCACACAAAAGCTGCGTTTCCCTGGAGCACAGAGATCAGTTAATATCCCTTCGTGGAAGTGAGAGGAGTGAAAAGCTCACCAAGGAGAGCCTGTGCTCTGCAGGGTGCCAACATCTCCCTGGTCGTTATCAAAAATGTAAGCAAACAACAAATTAAACTCAGTTATGTTTGTTTCCCAGGCCTTTGTTTATACAGGGGATTAAGCCTGGCTTCAGCTGTTGGGATTTGGCAGAGGACAGAGCACAGCTCCAGCTGAACCTGGCTCTGCCCTGTGGCCAGGGAAGAATTGCTGCCTGGAGAAAGAGAAGTGCAAACCAGCAGTTATTGAAGTGCTGATGAATTTTTAGGAGTGCAAGGATGTCTGGTGTGTCTGCATGCTGTAGGCTGAAAAAAATGTGGGTTTTTTAAATTTATTTTCCCTGTCCTTAACAGCTCTGCAGGTGGTGGAGGCCAAAGCACCTCATGGTTTACAGAATATTCTCAGTTGGAGGGCAGACACGAGGATCATCAAGTCCAGCTCTTAAGTGGCATCACTTGGCACTGTCAGCTAAGGAATCTCCTTGGCTGTGAGGGTGGGAGAGGGGTCAGATGCTGGGGAAGGTTTGTTAGGGAGGATGGAGCGAGATGTCAAGAAGGTCAAATGGAAGATCTGAATGGTTAAGTGTGGGTTTGATAATGTGGGTGTTTTCCAAATGAAACTTCAAAGCACTGCTTTTAACTGAAAATGGGAATTCAAGAACTAAATTAGAGGAGTTTATGTCATATGGAAAGAAATATATCAAGGCTAAACCTTCCTGGGGGGAATAACTTCCTGATAAATTCCCCAAACTAAGATTTCCTGTGTCAACAGCACATGTGAGCTCTTTCAGTAAAACTGGAAGACCCCCTCCAAGAGGGATCAAAGGGAGGGAGGCTCATCTCCGCTGCTTCTGCAAATCTGTTTGCCTTAAATGCACTTGTTAAAAAACACAAAAATATCTCGAGGAATGCTGCCTTTAAAAACAAGTTATTCAACCTGGGAACTGCGTTTTGGAGGCTGGTATTGAAGCAGATGCCAAGTTTCCCTCAGTGCTGTCCATCCAGATGCTGTGTTTAATTTCACAGACCTTCTGAAGCACCAGGGAGAAGAGCTGTGGGGAGATACTGCAAGAATTTTATCCTGAGCATCCAAATGCCTTACTCCTAAAAATATCTGGAATGCTAATGCTGGTTTCTGTGTGATTATTGTTTATGTGTGACTATTATTTTTGTGTGATTATTGTTTTTGTGTGATTATTTCATCAGAAAATATAGTGATAGGACAAGGACTAATGGGTTCAAACTGAATGAGGGGAAATTTAGGTTAGATACAGAGAAGAAATCCTTCCCTGGGAGAGTGGGGAGGCCCTGGCACAGGCTGCCCAGAGAAGCTGTGGCTGCCCCATCCCTGGAAGTGTCCAAGGCCAGGTTGGACGGGGCTTGGAGCAACCTGGGATAGTGGAAGGTGTCCCTGCCCATGGCAGGGGGTGAAACAGGATGAGCTTTAAGGTCCATTCCAACCCAAACCATCCTGGGATTCTGTGTATCCAAGAACTCTTAATCTCCCAGTGCTGAAATATCTCAGCAGCACCAGCTTCCTGAATGTTGTCACCAAAACATGGGGAAGTGACTTTTGTAGTCACATAGTTTCAGCTGAAGCCCATTTCTTAGTTGAATGTGCCGATAAAAGGGGAAAAAATATAATTTCTGTGGTTGGATGCACAGGTAGGACCTTGCTACGGATGTGTCCTGTTACAAGCAGCTCTGTGTTAGCCAGAGGCGGGTTTTGGGGTAAACTCAGCCCCTGGCCTGTGTATGCTTTTGTTATCACGAAATAGATGCACTGGTGCAGCAGAAACAATCCTCTCGCTTCCTGAGGAGCTGAGGTGAAGCTGTTACCTCCTGGATCCACCTGGATTCTGGATCCCCACCCCTGGAAGTGTCCAAGGCCAGACTGGACAGGGCTTGGAGCAACCTGGTCTAGGGGAAGGTGTCCCTGCCCATGGCAGGGGTGGGACTGGATGAGCTTTAAGGTCCCTTCACAACCAAACTACTGCATGACCCTGTCCCATGATTCCATATGTACTCCAGCTCTGGGGCTTTGCCAAAGGCATTGCCTGCTGTTTGCTGCTTCTCCTGGCCCCCTCCTCCTTCCAGCCACTGGCTGCAGTTTGCATTTCCCCTTTTATTGCCCTTGGCTCTGTCGCGATGGGCGGTGCAGTATTTTTGTTCTTCACTTAATAATCTTTTGGCGGCTGTTGGACATCATTTCTCATTGTATTGGTGGAGGATTAGCTGAGATGATGGGAGATATTTCCTGTCTTAGCCAGCGGGATGGGCTTTGCAGGGCTTGTGCCTTCTTTTCACATAGTGTAATGCTTTGTTTGGGAATGTGCAGAGGCAGCTCGCTATGGGAAGAGAGCGCAGCCCCTGAAGCGTGATTGCTTGTATTTGTGGCAAGAAGCCACGGAACAGGCAAAATTCCTGGTGTTCCCAGGCTGGACAGGCCTCAGGGCTGGGAGCTGGGGTCACTGGTGTCTGCTCCTGCCTCTGTGTTGTGATGGGGGGCAAATAGATTCCCTCTGTTTATCCCAACCTTGTCTTTATAGAATTATAACATCACAGAATAGGTTGGAAAGGACCTCAAAGGTTCATTTGTTCCAACTTCCTGCCATGGGAAAAGACACCTTCCACCAGACCAGGCTGCTCTAAGCCCCATCCAAGCTGGCCTTGAGCACTTCCAGGCATGAGGAGTCCATTCAGTTGCAGTTCTTCCCGTGCTAAGGTTGGTGAACTTGAATGCTGCTGGTACCACCTGCTTCCTACCTGTAGTTGCTGAGTCAAGGGATGCTGCAGGGCTTCTTTCAGGAAGTCTGGAAAAGGCCATGGCTAATGGAAGAGCAGAGGGAATGTGGTCATCAGTGTGGGTGCAGGAGTGTATTGACAACCATCCATCTGCAGGGCAACAGCAAACAAGCTTTTCTGCAGAAAACAAAGCAAGGCCTGGAAAAAGGTTGAATTTCTGGGAAAGCGATTGCGGAAGGGTGGGTCCAGGTCCTGGTGACGGTATGAGGGTGTTATCTGGCATCACGCAGTAACCACAGCCCCTCTCAGGTTACTGTTTACTGGCCCAGATGGGATCTCCAAGGGAAGATGTTTTCCCTTGCAATAGCTCCTCAGCTCTCAGGACCAAGCCTTGTGTTTGCTCTCTCATCCAGCTGCAAGGCTTCAGCCACTCCTGAAAACCCCAGAGGCTCTGTCTTCCTTCTGCTGTGTCTTATCAGAACACAAGGTAGTCTCCCTGTCCCGTCTGGACCCTGCATTTCTGTCTGCTCGGGTGGGACAGCTCTTGGCTGGTGAGCTCAGATGCCCAGTGGGGCCTGCGTTACTGGGGAGAGGTTTAATGTTACACTGGAGATTGTAAGTGGAGACAATCTTAAGATAGGAAAAAAGGACTTTCCTGGTTCCAAGTTCTCTTGTAATAGTAAGTGATAGGTGTGGGGGGAGGGATTGGCCGTGACATGATCCCTTTGTAATGCTTGGTGAAGACAAGGGCTGCGGCCTTCTGTAACCTTCCTGTCAATTCCGAGTGTGGGATGTGGTACCAAAAGCTGAAAACCCAGAGAGCTCAAGAGTGGAGGAAGGAAGTTAATGGTTGTTGGAAGAAGCCAGGGATAAAATGCCCCACATTCCTTGTTATTTGTAGTTTGTGCTGATTTAGTCCCTTTGTATCGACTGCCTGAGGTCAGCTGCTCCAGCAAACGTGCCTTGGGTTTTACTGGAATGCAGTGCTGTGGGATTGTCATTGCAACTGCACCAGGAAAACAACTTTTAAGAAGCCCTAATTTCTTTTTGTAGCAGCTCTGCTTTCTTCCACTTTTATTTTGGTTACGGAGCAAGAACAGGCTCCACAACTTTACTCACATGAGCCGTCTTTGGTTTTCAGTGAGTGAATGTGGGGAGGAACTTCTAAACCAGTTAGTGAAATCCCTAACACAGTGGTGTGACTCCTTGAAGTACAGGAGGTGAGGATCTCTTGTCAACCTCTGCTGGCTTGCTGCTCACTTCCATGGGAGCCATGGGAAGGACTGTCCCTTAGTCTGAGTTGTTCAGTGTGTGCTTCATCCCTTAACTGCCTGGAATATCAAAAATGAGACTTTCTGCCTGGTTCAGAATGAGCTGGTGGAAGAGCAGGGCCCAGAAAAAGCAGTTTTTGATGTGTGATAACCAGCAGAACCTGCCTGTCCTGCATATTCACCTCCAAGAGGTCTCCACAGAGCCCTCCCAGCCCAACACAAAGCTGCTGGGACCTCACAGCAACCTGAAGGAAGGGAAAGAAGCAAGGAGAGGGGGATTCTTCCCAGCAGCCAGAACAGTGAGCAGCTCCCACCACTTCTCTGAAGGGAAGGTTTGTGTATCAGAGCTGGGTTTTTGGACATCTGGTGGGGGATAGGTGTTTGTAGCTGAGCCAGGGGAGGAATAGGTGGCTGAAGAAGTGATCAAGCTCCTCAGCCAAAGTCTGGCAGACCACGCTTGACGTGGACATTGAACAGCAGAGGCATCATGGAGGTTTTCTCTTCTCTCAGAGAGTAATTAATAATTTGTCTCTGAGAAATATTGCAAAGGAAATAGCTTGGGGAAGGCAACGGGAGCTAAACTGTTCTCCAAAGCTCCTACTGACACTTTTAATCGGTGCTGCTCTCTCTCCCATTGACAGTTTTTGAGAAACTACTGATTGCTCTTCATGCTGGTCCTAAAATCTGCTCTACGAGGAGTCAGAAATACCAGCACTCTTCCAAAGAAGCTTATTTTTATTATATTCCCAGCCTAATACTGGAAACCAAAGAGCTTTAGAATAGAACTGGCTGCAACTCCAGCATTTCCCTTGAAAGAAAGTCAGTTATGGGAAAAATCCCTTTTTTGACAGCCTTCCACAAAAAAAAATCTCAATTTTCCCACAGGAAACTTGCAAGTCGTGGGTAAGTGGGTTTTTTCCTCACTTTTTTTGCTGTCTCTAAGTTTTTCCAGCTTGAGCTTGATGTTTCCAAGTGTCGTTCTTGGTCTGAGCTGGCAGGAGGCACACAAGGGCAGTGACGGGGTGAGGCTTTTCCTCTCTGCCCGGGAGAAGGAGGTGGAAATCCACCACTAAAAAGGGCGATTTTGAACCATAATAAACTTTCTACAACGTGTTTTTTTCCCCTGAGGTTTTCTAGATGACAGCAACGGGCCCCTCAAAGGCTGAGGTGACTCCCAGGGGCTGTGCTGTGGTTCCTGTAGAAGTGTTTAAGGTTGAGCTGCTCTGTACTGCAGTGGATGTTTCCTGAGGCTGAAGTTCCTGGGAATGGGCTGATGTGGGTCCTCAGGAACAGGACAGGTAGATAAGTCATTAAACTTATTTATCATTATATCATTAAACAACATTTTGCCCTATCTACATCTGGCACCAGGCAGCGTTGGAGCATCAAGGAAGAGAAGATCCCTCTGGGGAGATGTTGCTGATCCTGCAGTCATCCTGCTCTGCAGCCTCTCTTGTTTGGGTGAGAAGTTTTAAGCAAATAAAGCTGTTTTCTCATCTACCAGGCTCTGGATGTGCAGGAAGAGGGGTGATGGAGAACAAAGGTCCCAACAGTGAGACCATCTCAGCTCATGCTCTGGCAAGCAAACAGATTGAGGATCCCTCGCATATAGAATGTTAACAATGTTTTAATTTCTGTGGGGTTTTTACTATTGTTATTGTAGCTGCCAAGAGTTCCTTGCCAGCTTTCTCTATTTTGGTTATTTTTAATCCTTGCTTGTTTGCCTCTCTGTCCCAGCCTTCTCAGGCTTTTATGGCTGTAACACTAACCCCCCGTGCCCTGCAAACGCATGCTGCACGGCTTTGCTCACGTGAGGCAGCTTTGATGTCGAAATCAAGTTAAGTATGTGCTTTAGTGTTTATAAGATGGGGTCCTTAGTTTCTTAACCCTTGCCCAAGAAGTTTAGTTTGCTGTAGCTCTCCCAATAAATCCCTGTCTGCTTCATTTCGGAGAACAGCTCCGTGTTTTCCCCCACCTCTGTTGAGAGACACTACAGATGTGTGATACTTGGCACTGGGGTCTTTTTTTTTTTCTTTCTTTCTTTCCCCTTTGTTTTTGCTTATGACTTTGTCTCTGGGCCTCCAGTATCATGTTTTCCCTCCTCCATGGCTCTGAATAATCAATTTGGAAAGCCAGGAAATAAATCAAAGGTTCAGATAGTAATGTAGAAAGAACGAAGGGAAAAGCAGACATATGGATTTCATCACCAATGGAGAATAACATGTATAATAATAACAACAGAGTGTAAATGAGTGTATGTACTCACAGGAGGCTTTTCCAAAATGATTGTTTTTGTACATGATTGTGGAAGTTATTTTGTGGTTGGAGTTCTCTGGAACGACTGTGTCCTGGCACTGCCTGAACTCTTTCCCAGCCCTGTTTTTCACAGCAGAGGGGCAGCTCTAAAGCTTTGGTGCAACCAGCTGCACCTTGGGAAGGGTTCAGCAATCCTGGGGACTTCTCTGGAGAAGACTTGCTCACGTGCTCAGCAGTGATGGTTTCCATCCCCGTGTCCCATCATCTCCATGGCCTGGAATTCACAGCCTCTCCCCTAAACAAAACCAACCAAGCGTGCAAGTCCTTCCCTGGCCAAGATAAATGAAGGAGAGAACATTGTCTGACGGTGTGAAGCAACCCCAGCTCTGTGTTTGCTTTGAAACCATAGATCCCTGTGCTGGGCCCGTGCTCGTGTGGTGACTGACACGGGGGGTGCTGGGGACGGGACCACAGGCACCCTGCCCTGGGGACTCGCAGGATTTGTGTTGAAAGCAGCACAACAGTTTTGTTTTCTTTCCCACAGAACAGGATTCTTCTTTGCTTAGATGTTCTTCCCCTCCACGGTGGAAGAGCAAGTGAAAATGCCATGATCTTGGACAAGGGATGGAGGGACAGGACACAGGGAATGGCTTCCCAATGCCAGAGGGCAGGGTCAGATGGGATATTGGGAGGGAATTGTTCCCTGTGAGGGTGGGGAGGCCCTGGCACAGGGTGCCCAGAGAAGCTGTGGCTGCCCCAGCCCTGGAAGTGTCCAAGGCCAGGTGGGATGGGGCTTGGAGCAGCCTGGGACAGAGGGAGGTGTCCCTGCCAGGGCAGGGGATGGAACAAGATCATCTTGAGGTCCCTTCCAACCCAAGCCATCCCAGGATTCTATGATTAGTCAGATCTATCAGCTGGAGCTGCTGTTGCCAATGTTTAGGTTGAAGTCAGTGATGCTTTTGCTACAGGGAATTTGGATTTAAAGTTTCTTTACCCCACCTCCTTCTCAATCATCTTCTCTACTGCTACCAGTGCACAAATATCCTTCCTTTTTCCCATTTCTCCAAAACTCCCTATTAGCTGATGTGTTTTCACTAGTTGGGTGGTGGGTATTTAAACCCAGACTGCTTTTTTTAGCAGCTTCTGGGATAATCCCACAAACCATTACACCACCAGAGGTGGGAAGACAATCTAAGCCAAGGGTGAGTTGTTCCTCATGTTCCTCAGCTGCAGATGGAAAATTAAGATCCAACCCCTGCTGAGGTTTGGTTACCATGCTGGTTACTAATCTCTTCTAGAGGGATTTTGGTTAAATGTTTTTCAGTCCTTGAAAAGGTTCATGTAGGAAACTGAGGTTTTTTCTACTGAAAAATCACAGAGGAGAAATATGAACACTTCCATTGTGATGATTCTTAGGTCAGATATTCTGATTTATAGTCAAAAGCTAATGTAGAATTCTTAAAATCAGTATTTCTGAGTTCTTGCTGCTGTGATGTGGATGTGAAGAAACTCAGGATACTGCAAAAGTTGATCAGATAGGGCAATGGGTTCTCCCAGCTCATTTCACAATCCTGGGCTTCCTTTGAGTACAAATCCAGTACCTTTCACCAGCAATAAAAATCACACAATTTTCTGCTTTAGATTAGTTGTGATTAAAAAAAAAAAAAAACCGCACAAAACAAACTCTTCCTGGCAGAATCCACCAGCTGTCCTGTAACTGCATTTCATTGTGAAACAGCTTTTCCTAATCAGAGCTTATGCCCTGTGTGCCAGTTTTGGCTGGGATGGACTGCAGACAGATGCCAAAGCCTGACCTAGGCTGGGCTCTGGATACCATCAGAGCTCAGGGGTGGTGTGGCCACCCTCTGTGGCGAGTGGAGGGGGTACAAAATCAGGAAGAGAAACACGTGATGAAGGGGAGGTCAGAAGAGTCTCTGAGTTCATTTTCAGCCTGCAAAAACTGCCTGGTCCTGGCTCTGACTTGCTTGGCAGTCCTGCTCTGCCTGGATCTGGAAGGCAGGACTGTGCTTGGAGGCTTCACTCTGGGTTTTGGGGGCACCAGGGATGTTTCCTCTCATCCCGTGAGGTCAGGTATTATTTGCTAAAAGCTGTGACAAAATGCTGCAGTGCTGGAGCTCTTCTCAGTGACTTGAAGTTTTTTTTCTCAGCAGAGTTGGGGATGTTCTTGTTGCTGAGCTGGGCTTGTTTTGTCAGGTTTTGCAAGTCCAAAGCGTTTTGCTGAAGCAAAACTTCTTTCTCAAGGCTTTTTCCAGGATGTTGTAGTTCCTGGCACTGTGAGATAAAACCATCTTAGGAGTGAAACAGAGACTTTGGATGTGTTTTAGTGATGACTAAGCTCGTATGACTCAGTTCAACTCGAGCAGAGAACTCTATCTCATAGAATTGTACAATCATGGAATGGTTTGGCTTGGAAAAGACCTTAAAGCTCATCTCATTCCACCTCCTGCCGTGGGCAGGGACACCTTCCACTATCCCAGGTTGCTCCAAGCCCCATCCAACCTGGCCTTGCACCCTTCCAGGGATGGGAATCTCACCTGCTTGGCTGTGACCCTGCAGTGTGAACACAGTCAGGAAGCAATTCCTGAGGCATGGCTGCAAGGTGGCCCCAGCCTGGAGTACCTGCAGTGCTGCAAGTCTGGGCTCAGCCCTTGGCTTTGTGTTAAACAGAGGTTTAAGAACACCTGGACTGCTCTAGTCCCAGACTGAGTGTGTATCCCTTAGAGCTCTCACAACTTCACCGAGGCCACGTGTGCAGAGGCTGCTTTCAGTGGTGTAGACTAAGGTTGGAGTAGGTGTTTGATTACAAAAACTGTGTTTTGTTGCTGTGTTTTACCCTTTTGAAGTTACTGAGGAGATGGGGACCTCAGTTTGGTTTCTGATACCATTAATCACTTGCTCCCTGATGTGGGAAAGCACTGGAGCTTGTTTAATTCCATCACAGGGCAGGGAACACAGCTTTGTCAGGCCATGTGGATTATCAGGCTCCTTGTGTTTCTGTTTCACCTAAATCGAAGCAGTTGCATCCTCTGCTCAAGCAGAATCACCTGTGTGTAGTTTTAGGACTCTTTTTTGACATCACTCAATGCTTATGCATCGAGCTCTGAACTCCTCTTAAATTACACTGGCTGTCTGCTCATCGTGAGATCGTGCCTCAGTTTCCCCACTCAAATGGCACTTAAAGCTGCTCCTAAAGTTAATCAGGCCTCTTTGCATATTATTCATGCTTAGCCTAATGCAATAACACCATGAAACCTCCAGCAGTGATACCCTGAGCCTGCAAACTCAAGGTCTTAGTGAATACCTGAAGCTTTGCAACCCCTGTTGCTGCAGACACCCGCATCTGATTATTATGAAAAGCCCTTTCATCAGTCCATTCTTCATCTTTAAAAACCCTTTCTGCACCCTGGAGCCTCTCTCCCCTTACCTGCAGAAGAAATTTGTCAGAGCAGAGGGTGTTGTGTGGGAAGGAGGCTGTTTTGTTACCATGTGGACTGTGGACTTGGTTGTTTTGTGATGACAACACGAGCTAAGGGAGACCCTCCTGGGCTTTTCCCGAGTTGCACTGGCACCGTGTTGGTCAGAGGAGTAAAAACATGTGTTTGTGTTCCTGCTCTGTGAGGGGAGCGAGTGTGACTCACCGGGAACGCGCGGGGCAGACGTCTGCGGTAATGAGGTGTCACTTTTATACAGTTACTGCCCTGAATGCAGCCACATTTTCAGGCTACTTCGCATGCCTGAGGAGCAGTTGGGCTGAGATTGGGGAAAACCACTGAGGCTGGAGCAATCTAGAGCAAGCTTTGGGAAGCAGCAGTGATGTGGGAGTCCCTGCCTTGGTTTAGGCACGGCTTCAGGGACGCAGGAGCGTGCGCTGTGCTGGCAACCAGTGGGAGACAGACCCTCAGATATTCTGGAATTTGATGCCTTTGGGCCACTGTGATCTGTTTATGTCAGTAGAGCACTTAGATAGAAGCTCTTTAATCTCCCAGAGCTTATGCACATACCTCACAACACTGCAGATGGATTGGATAAGCAAAAAGCAAACCAAACCCAACCGAAAAATAAAAATCAGCTCAAGCAAAGCCTCTTTAAGCAGTTCAGAGCACACATCCCAGGGGTGCTTTTGACTGTCTTGCCAATGCAATATATGTTTTATGGTCTTTTTAAAACGTGGGTAGAGTAATTGAGCTCTGAACGTGTTTGCACTGGGAGCAGGGTTAGTGAATTAACCCTTGCAGCCAGCTCAGGGTCACCTCTCCTCTTTTCCTAAAGGTCAGATTTCCCACAGCCTTTCAAGGTTTCCAAGAAACATTCCTTCTCCAGGGTCTGTAATGGATCTTCTCCAAGTCCTGTGCCGTGGGGTGACTGTGGCTCTAGGAGGTGGCTTGGGAGAGTTGTCACAACTGCTGCCTCTCGTGTTAGCAGCTCCTGGTTCCTCCCTTGTCCTGACAATGTCCTGTTTGGAAGGAAAGAGGTGATCTCAGCATTGTGAGTTGAACCCAAATGCTTTTTGTCTCCAGTGTGGCTTGGTATCTTTCAATTCTGTCATTAAATTTTGTGGGGAGAGCAAAAATCTATTAATCTTATTTGCAAACTCAAAAACGAGTGAGGATGGAATGAACTGTGCTCCGTGGTACATCTGATTATTCCCTAAAGCCTGAAGAGTGATAAAAACCATGTTATTTTTCTCCTAGCTCGCACATCACTAATGCTGAAATAATGCATTTATACCAAAGCTTTATTAATTACAACTCCTGGACTCTAACCTCGGTTTTTACTCTAGATTTTTATTTGTGAAAGTAGCCACTGCTCTTGGGTCATGAGCCCCTTAGCTGACTTTCTCATAAGAGACATATGGTGGGATTTTTGGGGCTGTCCTGTGCAGGGATAGGATTTGGACTTGGTTCCAGAGTAGTTGTAGCAGCCCCATCCCTGAAAGTGCTCAAGGCCAGGCTGGACGGGGCTCGGAGCAACCTGGGATAGTGGAAGGTGGCCCATGGCAGGGGGTGGAACAAGATGATCTTTAAGGTCCTTTCCAGCCCAGATCATTCTGGGATTCTGTGATCCTTGTGGATCCCTTCCAACTCGGTACACCCCAGGATTTCAGAGCAGGTTTGTGAGGATTCTGATCATCCCAGCGCCAGCTGTCACCTCTGAAATGCAGGCACTGAACCCAGCCGGATCATCAGGCCTCCTGTGACTTCACACTCAGCATCCCAGCACTGAAGTCCCCAAAGGTGCTGGCTGCCTTCTCAAAGCATGGGCTGGAAAATCCCCAGTCTCTGCCTTGGCTCCTCCTGTAGAGAAAGGAGGAATCGTACCTACCTCATAGCAGAGTCGTGGTCGATAATGTTCGCAAAGTGCTTTTTAATCCCCTGCTGAAAGGCTCTGTGCAAGTGTGAGTTATAATTATTACGTAAATGTGGCTCATATTTTCCTGCCCAAGCCTTCAGCTTGCCACAGAGATGTTTTCCCAGTCTTTATGTGGATGCCATTGGGTTTGTAGCTTCCTGGCTCGCTGTAGGAAGGCACAGACTTCCAAAAGAGAGAATTAAATTCCTTTCATCAGCTTGGAAAGCCAAACCAAACCCCAAACCGCTTTCAGCAAAGCTTTCCAAGAGGAAAATTGATTATCCATCAGCAGGGAAGAGATGCAACTTCATTAAGGATGGGTGAGTGGCTCCAGTTCCTACCCACAGGTGCCCACCTTGGGAGCAGGGCTTGGGTCAGCAGGGTGTCCTGGAGGGAGCACAGGCAGCTGAGCAAACACGGGCTCTTCATGGCGCTGGCTCATCCGGCTAAAATAAACCATGAGGTCATGCCGACATCACCATGGCACCCTGAGATAATTAAACCAAGTGCCCGCTCCCCCTGCAGCCCCCAGCCCCAGCTTTGCTTACAGGTGTGTTGTTATTGAGCAGCTGGTGTAACAAATCCCTGCCCGTGCCAAGTATGAAACAGCCCCGGACCTGTCCAAAACCAACACAGCCGGGCTGGGGATGGAGTCCAGGGGGTGCAGTTCTCCCTCCTGGAGATGAAAACAAATCGTAAAGGTTAAAAGGCAGGGATTGGGGCTGTTGCTGTCTGCAAACTGAGGAATCTCTGTGCCTCTTCCCAGGAGGAAAGGAGTTAATAGGTAGCCAAGGTGAAGGTTTAAAAATAGAGCTTTTTGCATAGCTATTTGGTGATGTCTCTGCCACTTCTGCTGCCACAAATCCCAGTGTGTTCCCAGCAGGTTTTTAATGTTGGGTGTTTGCAGCTTTTTTATGGTGGTGAATAGGGAAAATGGGCTTTGGAAGAAATTACTTTGGAGGCACTGGAAACCAGGTAAGAGGCTGAGCTGGGTTCTCAGTCACACTGGCACGGTCCCACTGGAATGAACAAGGTGGGTTTGGAACTGGGAGAATGCTTCATGGAGCCCAAGGTGTGTGAAGGGATGTGTGTCCCAAGGAGCTGTGGCTGCCCCATCCCTGGAAGTGTCCAAGACCAGGCTGGATGGGGCTTGGAGCCACCTGGGATAGTGGAAGGTGTCCCAGAGTGGCAGGGGATGAGCTCTAAAATCTCCTCAAACCCAAAGCATTCCGTGATTCTATTATTCCCTTCTTGCCTGAGGTTATTCCTCTTCTGTCTTCCTGAGGGATGTGCCTCACGCAGTGCCACATAGAGGTGATTTTCCCATCAGGCAGGATGTGAGCACTGCTGGCCTCCAAAATCAGAGCCACTGCTGGGAGCTGAGTTTCCCAGAAGAGGCTGTTGCTCCGAATTTGGGGTTTTTACTGAAATGAGCCATTCCTGAGCTGACAGCAATTCCTGTGTGTGGAGCAGAGGTTGTGGCTGCCAATAAATGGGAAAGCTGATGCTGAGACTCAATTTGTTCACTTCATGGGTGCCATGGCTTCATTAACACAGGTACCCCTACTCCAGAAACCAATTTCACAGTTCCTGCTGTGGCAGAATTGCCTGTCTTTGCCAGTTTGGGTAACTGCCTCACAAGAGCATGTTTTCTGAGATGGAAAAGCTCCTGCAAGGCCCCAAATATCTCGCTTTCAGGGAAGCTTTCCCTTATAATTTTTGAGACACTAAAGGATTGCTGTGAATTTCTTTCATGTTCTTTCCATTATTTTGAGCACATCTCTGAGAGTCTGCTAAAAGATGTGCTGGGGAAATGCAGGGTTGGACAGGAAACTGGATTAGCCCCTTACAATTTCAATAATGGGGCTTTGGGTTGATATAGAACATTTTATTTAATATGCTCACAGAAAAATGCAGTGTTGCATAGCTGAGATCTGATTTTCCCACTCCATTTTCTCCACAGTTCCGTTCCCTTGACTTCTCCTCATCTATAAATACAGAGCAGGTGCAGGGAGTTCTCCAGAAACACAGTGTGATCTGTGGGGAAGAGCTGGGCTTCAGCTCCTGCTTTTCACAGGAATGTGGCATCCCTTTTCCTCTGTCCCAGTACAGACAGGGTAAGGGAGAAGGAGGAAAACAGCCCCCAGCAGGAGTGGGAGTGCTCTGGAGCAGCTCTTCCTGCTGTCATCCCTGATAGACAGCTGTTCAGCTGAAAATGGGGATTTCTGGACTCCCTGGCTTTGGTTCTGTTCCCACTGGAGAGGAGGGAGCCTGGCACAAGATCCAGTGCTCCACTGGCACTGTTCTCACATGTCCTGCTGTCCTTGACACCATGGTGAGGGAGCAAAGATCCCGTCCTGCCCATGCCAGAACTTTCAGGAAGATTTTTTGGGAGGTGCTAATCCAAGGGAGTCAGAGCAGACAAGGGGACTGTGCAGGCCCCAGGCTTCCCAAAGGGAATGGAACATGAACATAACACCACACAGGAGCTGACTGCATTAAACCAATTCAATCCAGAGGGGCTCTTCCTTAGTGTCCTGTGTCAACAACCCTTCTAGGATGCTGGGCAGGATCCTAGGAGGACCTTGGACAAACATGTTCCATGTCAAGCAATGAAAAAGAAATAAATTTTAGGAACAAATTGTTCCCTGTGAGGGTGGGGAGGCCCTGGCACAGGGTGCCCAGAGAAGCTGTGGCTGCCCCATCCCTGAAAGTGTCCAAGGCCAGGCTGGACAGGGCTTGGAGCAACCTGGGATAGTGGAAGGTGCTACAGCAAGGCTTGGCTGCCAAAAAAATATTGGAACAGATGAAGATGGTGATGGGTACGCAGCCCCCAGAGACCAGAAACAGGAGTTCTGTGGAAAAGTGCAGGGAATGGGAATCATCCTGCAGAATGGCTTTTGTTACACCCATGGATTGGATGCAGCTCTGCCTTTGGCAGTCTTTGGAGTGTGCACCCAGGATTAGGAGACCTTTAAAACTCAGGTTTGGAAAGGTCAGGATGGACACTAAGCATTTCCCAAGTTTTTGGCTGGAGTTACAGAACTTGGGTCAGGATTCCTGACTAAAAATTAATTTCTCCTTACAGGATGAATCCTGGGCACATGGATGTGTCAGGACAAGATTTAGTTATCTGTTGGATATCAACTCGTTATAGCTAAATGAGATGGGACAAAGTGGCCATGAAGGATCCTTATCCATGGCAGGGGGTCCCTTCCAACCCAAACCACTCCATAATTTTATGGTGCTGGCAAGTTGTGGTGAAAACCTTCCTGTGGTGAAAGTTAGAGGGGAAAATTTAGGCAGCCAGAGCCTGAAGGAAAAGGCAAGGAGGTTAATGAACCTTATCCAGGCTTTCTATACAACTGAGTGTTCAGGGATGGGGATTGTAAACCAATAGGATGATGGAGGTGACAGGATTAGGAGAGGATGGAGATGGGCTGCCATCCCTGAGGCGCTGGTTGAACCTCCATCCCTTGGTAAAGGAGGAGCAGGCAGAACAGGTGTCCTGCAGGAGCAGAGTTTGCCTCTCTTGAGTGTGGGGAAGTGTTGGGCTGCCTGGGACACCCTCCAGCTTGAAACCACTTGGCCCTGACTCGCTCGTCCCTGAGGATTCCCTGAGCAGGAGTGCACAGACACCACTGCTGGGAGGGCTGGGGCTGTCTCCTGTGGCCTCCCCGTTGAGGAACACACTCCCCTTAACTCCAAGATAAAGGGCCTGCTGCTTAAATGGAGTTTGTGTTGCAAACACCAAACTCTTGCTCTGTGAGGAGAGTTTGGCCCTTCTCCTGCTCTCCCCGTGCCTGCCGGGTGGGAATCCGCGGCTCGGGGTCTGCTCTGAGGGGCTGGATTTATTATTGGCGACTGGCCTCTGCTGTTGACTCCATTCCTGCTCTGATCCTGGAGGATAACTCTCTCCTGGGCTGCTCTCAGAGGGAACTTGCATTCCTTTCTTATCTCCCACCAGCATGAGTTATGCTCTCAAAAATTAGTCCTTATTTATTAGCACAGCGCAGCCAAAAGCCATCTCCAGGATTTTCGGCTGCATGTCCAAAAATTCCACCTCCCTTTTCTAGCTTCCCTGGAGAGATTCATTAGGAATAACCTCACCTTTCAGGGAGTCAGATGCTCTTTCAAGGATGTTGACTTCCAGCATGTTTGGAGACAGTGTCCCAAAGAGGTTAATGGATTCAGTTCATCTGTTTTCACTTAGTGTAGCATTGGAACTGCATCTGGAGGGCTGTGAACTAAACACAAGGGCCCTCATTTCTCCCTCCAGCTGTAAACTGAGGCAGAAAAACCAGGATTCTAGGGGGAAATAATTTTTCCTCTCCCAGATTCAGAACAATCAGGAGGAATTAATAATCTGGTCCTGCTTTTTGTGCTTCCTAAGGAAAGGAGTGTGAAGCCCAACTGCAGCCCCACAGCAAAGCATCATCTTGCTCTGCCTCATCCCCACCCAGCAGAGCCAGGAGGATGTGGAATTAAATAAAACTAATGGCAGACCCAGCTGGACAAGGACAATTTTAGCTTTGGTTGAAAGTCAGAGGAAGGCTCTGCACTGCTGATGCCCAGAGGTAAAGAATCCCAAAGGCAACGAGAGGGACCTCAATCAGCTCGGAAAGGCACTGAGGGGGATCAGATGGATCATTATATCAAACAGCTTGAGAGGAGAAATGAGTATCAGCATCTCCCAGACACCAAGGAGTCAGCAGGATCAATGCAGAAGTGGTTACAGTGCAATTAATAAAACCTGTTTGCTGCTGCAAAGGACTGAACTCAACAATTGCAGAGCTGCATCTCAGAGCTGAAGTGGCCAGGGAATAAATCCCAGAGCAGGGATGCAGTAGGGCATGTCCTCACTCCTCTTGTTCAGCCCTACATTACTGTAACCCTGATTTGAGGGAAATTACTCTTGGTTTGTGTATCCAAGAAGAAGGAAGTGGTCTCTTGAGACAGGGTCAGACCCTGGATTCAGCCTAGTTCGAGGTGTTTGCAAACCACTCTGGGAATGTGATAAGTCCCTGGTTTTATTCCTTGCTGACAGTCCTCTGAAATACCTGCCAGTGTGTAGGGCTGGATGGGTTTCTGTGCCCCTGGCTCCTGCTGGAATTCATGGAGATCTGTCCAGGATGTGCAGTGTCAGGGCTTCACTGGGGGTTCCCTTTGCTGGAGAGAAGAGATAACCGAGGGCAGGGATGTTTTCTTAAACCACTCAACAAGCAATTGTGAGGAAAAGGGGAAAAACCACCAACCTCTGAGCTGCCAACAACTGCAAAACTCAGATTATCTGAGTGGTTCTTCATAGACAAGACATTTTTTATTCCAGTGCAAAGAAACACGGGCAAGACATTGAGTTGCAAGCCAGAAATATCACGTAACTGGTAATGGCCCATTATTGACATAGGAAGTGGAATGGTTTTGATAAAATAAGAGCCCATACAAATTATTTTCTGGACATAAAATTCACAAGAAAACTCCTTGAGGAGTTTTTTGAAGGAATGTGGTTATTGTTTTTCCCTGTCTGTTTTTTGCTCGTTCTGTTATTGAACAGAAAGGGAGTCCATTGCAGGAGGAGATTCAGCATCCCTTTTGCTCAGGAGGGCTGTCATTGCCTGCACCCCATGAGTTTTCCCTAAAAACCACCTGGTAGTAGCTTGGGTGGGGTGGAAATAATGGAAATCACATCCTGTGTGCTGAGAAATCGGTCTGCACGTGTATTGTGCTTTGGGCCAGTTGTCAGACAAGAAATCCAAGTTCCTGTTTTGTTGATGAGTGGTGAAATGATAACTGGATACAACTTTGGGGATGCTTTCGGTCACATCTGTGTTTTTAGGGGATTCTGGACTGAAAAATTTGGAGACCTTGATGTGCTTCCTCCCTAGTGCATCTCATACTGTCTGTTATGGTGTGGAGAGAGATGGACCCACTTTGCCTTTTCTCACCTCCATCTGGTGATTTTTTTGGGATTTTTTCCCATCTCAAACCCTGTTCCATCGGTCTGCCTGAGTGTTTTGGACCATGTGAGGAAACAGGGATCACACTCAGGGTTACACTGCTCCCAGCAGTCCCATTTCTGTGGTGCATTTTGCTGCCAGTTTTCTTCACCCATTTTGAAATCAAATGGTTCGTGAAGACCTAAATTAATTTGGGGTGGGAATGTTAAGTATCATTAAACGTGATTAATCTCTTGCTGCTGCCAATCCCACAATCATTTTAGGAATCTTCTGGCTGGGTTTGTAGATTGAATCCTTGAGCTTTTTGCAGCCTGGCATCAAGTGAACAAGTTTGGTTGTGTTCAGTTTTCTCCTTTTGCTTTGTTGGTGGTGGTTTAGGGCAGGAGGAAGTTCAAGTATGAAATTAGTGGGGAAAGGTAAACAGGTCTGTATGGGATTTGTGCTCTGGTTTATTTGGATGTGTGGTGCTACATAGAAGTAAACTCTCAGAGTACCTTTATCTCCAAGTTTACAAATACAAATAAGTCCTACACAAAACTCAGTACATGATGAAAGATTCAAATATACACAAGGAGAGTGTTTATTTGAATGTGCTCTGGGTTCCTCTGTTTGTATTCAGAAGTGGCTGCTTCATTGTAGGAGGTCCAAAAAGTTAATTCACCAAAAGAAGCGGAGTCTTGGAAATGGCAGGAAAAGGACTGAAGCTATTTGTGGATCTGGTTTTCAGTTTCTTTATTCATTTTTGGAAATAGTTTGTTTTGGCTTGAGCCAAACCAACCTCTTTCTGACATCTTCATTTACCCAGCTCTGATGCACAGCCACCTATGAAGCCAAGCTCAGTAAATTTCTCAGGCTTTCATTTTTTTCCTCCCCACAGACCTCCCCAGGTGCCTGCACTGCAGGTCCAAGCCATGGACAGGTTTCCCTGGGATTCTGCTGGGTTTGGGAATGCTGTCTTGGACTGGGCTGAACCTGTTGGAAGCACTTTCTCTTTGCTTAGAGCTCTGCTGCGTGTGAAAGCACAGACCTTACAGATTATGCTGAGCTTTCACAGATGGACGGGGAAGAGCCAGTCCTGAAGTGAAATCCAGCACAACTGGAGTCAGGGAATTGTTGTCTTGGTAGGGAAGGGTGTTAGAAACTGCAGGAGGGTGGGCAGGGTGAGGTGGGGCTGAACATCAAGTTAGGATATTCATGCTAAAGGATAATCATAGAATCCCAGAGTGGCTTGGGTTGGAAGGGACTTTAAAGCTCATCTTGTTCCAGCCCCTGCCATGGACAGGAACACCTTTGACTTGCCCAGGTTGCTCCAAACCTCCTCCAACCTGGCCTTGGACAAGGAGTGGTGGTGAGTGGGGAGTCCACAACCTCTCAGGGCTGTGCCAGGGCCTCACCACCCTCACAGGGAAGAATTTCTTCATAATCTCTAATCTGAACCTCCCCTCATTCATTTTAAGGCCATTCCCCCTTGCCCTGTCACTGCAGGCCTTGTAATGAAAATTATTATTACTAAAAGACATGCTGGTGAGGATCTGGATGTCTTCCTACAGGGAGGGTGGTGTGCCTGGAGTCCCAATGTCACTGCCATTCACACTGAGCTGTGCTGCCAGTCCAACCCCAGCAGCTGCCAAAATGCACCTCTGTGTAGGCCAGTCCAGGAGGTATTTGCATCCCATGAGTCTGGGCTCGCTGTGCCTGTACCCTGTCCCTTCCCTGCCCACAACCTTCTCTCTCTGTGTGGATTCCCTGTGTGCAATATTCTCCATTTCACTCGCTCCAGCGCCCTGCCTTTCCTACCTATTTTAAAGGCTGCAGGCTGCCCATGGCAGGAAATTGCCAGGGAATTACTCTCCCTGCTACCTTCCTGATGAGCAAAAGGTTTTTCCCCTCCAGAGCTTTTCATCTCTCAAGAAGTGTCAGGATTTAAGACCTGCAGCTCCCACAGCTTCAAGAGGCACCTCTGCTTTTATTCCTTCAGCCTCAGGGACTATTTTGTCCTGAAGTGTTGGGAACCAAGGAGTGCATGTGTGTGACATGGTGAGAGACCTCTGGAGCAGGGGGATGGGGTGATGGACCCACAGATGAAAGAGAGAGCCAGGGCCAAGTGCCAAGTGGTTGTGTCATGGAAGAGCCAAGAGTTGGGCTCGGCAGCCCGAGCCTTTCCAGTGCTGGTGACTCACTTGCTGACATTTTTGGCCACTTCCTGGCCTGGAAGGGGCAGAGGGAAAAGCCATAGAGCTGCTCCTTGTGCTGCTCCCTGCCCTGGGCACAGGGCTGCAGGAGAGGGGTTCACAGAGGATGCCTGATGCCTTCTGCTGCCTGCTGGGGAGGGCTGTGCCCAGTACTCAGACTTTTAGGTGCTGCATCACTCATGGGGTAAATTAGAACTGTGTCTAGGAAAGCATGAAAGGTCCACGTCTCATTCTCCCTGAGAAACTGGAAAAGTTTCAAAACCCCTTACGCAGACAGTGAAATCTAAAAATTTCCCAGTAATTCCTCATTTAAGTGTTACAGATGTGTCTTTCCTATCTGTTTCCCAAGGAGAACTCTCTGTATTCTCTTTTTTTTTTTTTTTTTCATCTGTTGTATTTGCTGTTCAGTGTTTCAGCAGGGAAAATATTGGATATGGCATTTAGGAATTGGCTCTGAACTCTCAGCACTGATCACTGTCTGTGCAGAAAGAGAAGCTGTCTCAGCTCTCTGTGTTCCAGCAGAACGGAGATAACCTCATCTGAGCAGGTTAAATGCAGCTTGTCTGTGCAAAGTGGGAGAGGGGTGTTTTTTTTGGTGGGTTTGGGGTTGTTTTGTTGTTGTTTGGTTGGGGTTTTTTTGGTTTTTTTTCATGCTGTGCTGCTTGGTTGATGCCTGAGACTGCACCTTCCACCCAGCGGGTGCCCTGTGCCTCCTCTGCCCTTGGCACCTGCAGTGTGTGTATTTTAGAAGGTAATGAAATTGCAAGTATTTTCTGTCATGTCTCTAAAATAGACTTAAAATCTCCACTTAGGTTTAGACTTCTCAAATTTGGAAGTAAGAAGTTGAAAGGATCGGAACTACACCTCTTGGTTTTGGTACAAAAGCCCAGTTTTCTTGTTTTTCAGCAGCAGATGTGCTTTGAGGTTTGGTTTGCTGAAGGGAAGGTATTTTCTGTTTTTAAAACATCTTTGTGCTTTCTTTTCCACATAGAGGAAATCAGGAGAAAAGCAGGAGGAAAAAACAGTTTAAACTTGTGGGCAGGGCTATTTCTGTAGGGGAGAAAAAAACACAGGCTTGTGACCAAAGGGAGAATTCCCTTTGGAAACCTCTGGCATGACAGTGGTGCCACGCTCTCCAGGTGGCAGCTCCTGTGTCACCTCTCTGAGCCTTTCTTTGCCAACATCTGCTCCACAGCCTCTGAAGTCACCAGAAATTTTGCCCTTCATTTCCAAGGCTTTCAGATAATGTTTTGTACTCATGAAAACTAACGTGAGCATTAAAGATCCTGTTAAGTCTGCTTGGCTTTTTCCTTCAAACGTGTCATTTAAATAACCTAATTAAACGAAGTCCTTTCATTTTACATGATGTTTAGATGATGCATATAATGGCCCTGAGAGTGCAGCCGTCCAGCTGGCAGGGAGGTTATAAAAGATGTAAAACATTTTAATAAAAACAAGACCCTCCTCGGGTTTGGACTCTGTAAAGGGATGGAAGGCCCGTGCATCGCATGGGGTTTGAAAACAGCCACAGGCACCAGGGAGCTGCGGGGGCTCTGAGTGCAGAAATCTCCTTCTGACCTTTCCTCTCTTGAATATTACCTTGAATTCACAGGATTTTCATGGAGACATAGAAAATCCTGAGTTGGGAAGCACCACAAGGATCATCCAGTCCAGCTCTGGCCCTGCACAGACACCCCAACAACCCCACCCTGTGCATCCCTGGGAGTGCTGTCCAAACACTCCTGGAGCTCTGGCAGCCCTGCTGGCACTGGGATTCCTGGATGTTTTGCCCTCAGGACAGGGGTCATAAACCACAGATCCCAAATCTCTGTGAAGAGGGGATAAACCAGGGACCCCAAAGCTCTGGGAGAGGGGATAAACCATGGATCCCAAAGCTCTGGGACAGCCAAAGCTCTGGGAGAGGGGATAAACCAGGGATCCCAAAGCTTAAGAAATAGGGGATAACCCAGGGATCCCAAATCTCTGTGAAGAGGGGATAACCCAGGGATCCCAAACCCCTGCTGCCACTGGGATTCCTGGAAGCTTTTCCCTCAGGACAGGGGTTATAAACCCCAGATCCCACACCCCTGCTGGCACTGGGATTCCTGGCAGTTTTTCCCTCAGGACAGGGGTAATAAACCACAGATCCCAAACCCCTGCTGGCACTGGGATTCCTGGCAGTTTTTCCCTCAGGACAGGGGTCATAAACCACAGATCCCAAATCTCTGTGAATAGGGGATAAACCAGGGATTCCAAAGCTCTGGGAGAGGGGATAAACCATGGATCCCAAAGCTCTGGGAAAGGGGATAAATCAGGGATCCCAAAGCTCTGGGAGAGGGGATAAACCATTCCCTGGGGAGCCTGGGCAGTGCCCAGCACCCTCTGGGGGAAGAACTTTTTCCTGATATCCAACCTGACCCTCCCCTGACTCCTGAACGTTAAGGGATTTTACCTCTTGGTTGGCACCTCAGTGCAGCACAGCTGGGGAAGGGATGAGTCCCGCTGCTTTTGCACCTCCTGCCCAAAGGCTGGTGAGCCCTGGGGTCCTCCTTGCACAGTCACCTCGGAAAGGAGCCTTTTTGGAATGCAGGAGGTGGCCAGTTCTTTTCCTGCCCCTCCCTGGCACAGCCTGCACTGAGGAGGACAGACAAGTGCTCATCTCCACATCCTGCTGCCCGGGAAGGGCTCCTGGCTCCCTCCTGCCCCCAGTGCATCCATCTGCAGAGCAGAGCACCGTGGGGAGCAACTCCCTCTGCCAGGCAGGAGTGTCTTTGGGCAGGGGCCAGCTCCATGTGTGTAACATTTCCATTAACTCAGGGAGAGAAACCCCTGGGCTGGGGCCCAGCCATGCTGGACTCAGGGTGCTCGTCCATCACGGGTGTCAGCGGCACCCGGCGTGGGGCTCCCACCTGCTCTGACAGTGGCACTGCCTCCCCATGACGTGATGGCTCCAGGGACAGCATCACCCGGCCCTGAGCTGTTCCTGAGCTCATCCTGGGGCTGTGTTAAGGATGTTCTGAGTAATGCCTGGCGCTGCCAACTTCCCGGCGCGGCCCCGCTGCTCCCGGGCACCTGCTGCCGTTCCCTGCGCCTCTGCCAGCCTGGGAGGTGACAGCAGCTCCCTGGTGGCCTTGGAGCAACTGAAGTTTCTTCTCCCAGGCGTGCAGAGAACACACATCTGCTCAGCAGGGACACACGCTTTCCAGGACCCTCTGCTGTGTGCTGTGATGCCGTCCCAGCCGGAGCCAGGAATCCTTCACCCCGGAGCCTCGCTGTGCTGACACATCCATTCTCACCACAACAGAGCAATCCCTGCTCCTCGGGCTTTTTTAATCCTGCTCCAAGACAGAAAGTGCTCAGTGCTTCCCTTTTCCAAAGGATTTGGGCCATACCAGGTCCTGCAGGGACAGGGGCTGTGTTCTCCCTGTGCACACCAAGGGCCTTGCAGAGGGATGCCAGCAGGATGGGTTCCTTCTCCAGCTGAAATAAGTGAGATCCCACCCACTTAGAACCATGCTTCCTTGAAAAAGAGTCTCCCACCTTGCATGGGACTCCCCTTTCCTGCTCCATCTCAGGATCAGTAGTGCCCACCAAGGATTGCTCTGTGTGTAGACCTTGACCTTGTCTGCTCAAGCAATATTTGAACCTCCCCAGCCCACAGACTTCAGGAAAACAATCCCAGCACAACCTCCCTGTGCTGTCACTTCCACTTACAGATCGTGGGGGTGATGTTGCTCTGGTGGTTTTTAGCCACACCGTGGTCTGGGGAACCTGGGTCTGGAAGAGGGATTGGTTGGGGTCCACAAAATCCTGCTGGACTCCTCTAGGAAAGGACAGCCAAGGCAATGCTGATGCTCCCCCGCTGCCTCTTTGCAGCCTGGGTTGTCTTATTTTTCCTCTTGCCCCCTCTCTCCTGCAGCACAAAAGGACATTCTTGTACCTAAGTATTTTTTTCTGCATATTTGCTGCATGAGCAAAGCAGGAGGGGTGAGGGCAAGGAAGGGGATTGAAAGGTTTGGGAAAAAAAAAATCTCACACAGGGCTTAGTTTACAAGGGACAGCTGAGTGTATAAACCCTGTCTCCAAAGAGGGTTGTTAGGAGCTTTTCTGGCAGTGCTTCCCCTCCTACCCCCAACCTCTGGCTAAGCTGCTCTGAGGGAAAGCAAGGAATGAGAAGGAGGGGGAGTGTTTTTGAATGTTCCAAAAGTCAGAGCTGAAAAAGCCCCCCCTGTAAGGCCCAGAGAGGCTCGTGGAGCTGAGCAAACAAACCTGGGTGGGTCAAGTGCTGCAGGTGGGGTTGATCATTTGTGCATCATTATTTGATAGGGCAAATGATCCTGAAGAGGGGCAAACATCCCTCTCACACAAGGAGCTGGTGACTGGCGTGGCTGGGCATCCCAAAGCGTTCCAGGCACAGAGTGCTCTTTAAATTCTCTGTGAATCCCCATTCCAGGCAGTTCTGCTGGGGACTGGTTTCCCTTGGCTGGCTCAGGACACAGAGCACAGGGTGGGTGCCAAGGTAAGATGCCTTTCCCAAGAGATTCCTGGTAACCCCACCTCCCTCTTCTCCTCCATATACTTCCCTTATCTGCAGTGTGTCTGCAACGCTTGATAGTTCAGTAATTGGGATTGCAGCACCCAAATCGGGAGCCTGCAGTCTCTAGACATGGAATTGAAAATGCAGTTTCTGGGGTGCAGAAGGCTTTTGCTTTGAAGTCCTATTCATTAAACTGAGTGATGCCAGCTTGCCTCGCACCATATCAGATTATTCCTCATCCCTGGGGCATGGGAAGCAACAGGCCTAGTGTTTGCACAGGACTTTTCCTCTGGTGTGGTAGGATCTCTGGATATCAGCAAGTCTGTCAGCCTTAAAATAAAATTAATTTTAAGGTCTATGGTCCCAGTGTTTGATTCAGGGGCAATGCAGGAGGATGCAGGAGGGTCTAGATGCTGCCTACCACCCCCTCTAAACATCTTTAAAGCTGTTATTAATTAATATAACTCTGATTTTTTTTTGTTAGGTGTCACACTGTAATATGTTTTCATCCTGTCCCAGAGCAACACTAATGCTGTGAAAACACAGTTCCTAAATCTG
The DNA here is from genome assembly GCA_013398175.1 of Climacteris rufus. NCBI lineage: Eukaryota > Metazoa > Chordata > Aves > Passeriformes > Climacteridae > Climacteris > Climacteris rufus. The sequence goes on along the minus strand of VZRZ01008706.1, from coordinate 107,368 downwards.
CATTTCATTTGCATCTGGTGTGGGTGCACCCACAGGTATGTGCACAGCACCTCAGCTGAGACAAGTGCTTATTGGAAACACGTTTGCTGGGAATTCCCAGCCCCGTGCACATGGATCTCTCGTTAAACACCACGGGGTGGAGGCAGGGATTGCTGCCTCGGGCTCTCTGCGAGATCTCTCAGCACCATATGCAATAAATATGGTTTTAATAAGCAGTCATTAATGAGTGGACAATAACAGCTTTATTAAGCTTAAATTAAAGGCATGCTTGGGAGCCTTAAACTGAGATTATGTGGTGGAATGGAAGATACTGGAATTTGGCTGGCTTTAAGGCTCCTTGCAAGCCATTGAGGGGGGAAGATGCATTCCCTGAGCTCCTGCTCTGGGTTCTGTTGTCTCTGGGGCTTATTTCAGTGCTGGAGCATCCTTTGGAGCAGGGATGCAGTGGGAGCACAGCCTCTTTCCCAGTGAGGGTGGCTGGTGCAGGGTAAGAAAACTGGCTGAGGTTTCTGCAGTGTTGCCTGAGCCTTGCTTGCAGCAGGAATTTGGGGAGAGGGAGAGGTTTTAGCCCTGCTGTCCTGCCCACAGAGTGCAACAGAGCCTCTCCCACTCTGTTCCCTGCAGCATCCCAAGGAAGAAGGCTCTTTCCCTCCTCCAGCCTGGCAGCGAGCTGCAAAACAGGGTTTGGGTCCTGACCTCACCAGCGTGGCTCCATAGGTGGAACTGCATGAAGGAAGCCTCTTCCATGCTGCTCCAATTCCTGGTGGGAGCTGCAGCTCCTGGAGTGCTCTGATAAACCACAGCACTCCATTTTTCTGCAGCTGCTTAACCCCTGCCTCCCAAAATCGTGGGGATGGATTTCATGCCCAGGGCTATGTGTCTGTGGAATTGGGCTGAGAGTTTGGGATCAGGTGCCTCTCACGTTGTCCTTGCATTTAGCAAGCAGCAAGCATGGAAAGCAATCCAAGGACCACGCGTTGCTCTGGGGCAGGCAGGAGCGAGGGATGCCAAAAAGGAATCCCACTCTTCATTCGATGATGATAAAACCATGGTAAAATAACAATAACACCTGGGCACAAATATCTGAGGTGCATTAAGCACAGGGGTTTGGCTGGAAAAACCTCAGGACAGCCCACAGCAAAGTCCCAAGCCACTGGGAAGCCTTTTGCTGGATCCTGTCCCACTGCAGCTTTACCACCCCTGCGTCCTCCCAGCCGCCCAGGGACTGCTCAGCTCTGCAATTTGCTTTCTCAGATGGGTTACTTTCCATTCTGTGCTGTCTTCCTGGCACAGCCTGCTCCTGCAAACTGGTTTTCAAGGCTGCAACCATCAGCTCCAGTCCTCCCCAGGAATATCCAGCCTGTGAATTCACCTCCCTGGCTGTGCACAGTGTTTGGGTTGTGTCTCCAAGGCTCTGACAGAGCTGACTTTGGAGATGGGCCAACGCAGGTACACTCAGAGCTCTCCTGGATCCAGACTGCACCCAGTATCCCCCACAGAAAGGCATGCCAGGATTGCTGGTCAGCCTGCTTCCAGAGACCTCGGGCTAACCTGGAAAAATGACTCGACCTTGGTATGAATCAGACCTTCCCCCAAGCCCAGAGCTTGGGACTTGCATCAGCTCTCTTCCCTTAAATCCACTTATGCTGTCCCTCTGACCTGGACCCCTTGAACTCCCTCTGCTGCTCTCCTGCTGCCTCACAATCCTCCAAATCCCAGCTGTATCCCTGGCCAGCCCTTGCTGCCCTCTTCCAGCTTCCCTCACCATCTGTATTTTGTTGCTTCATTTACTCTCCTGCTATTTTTTTTCCATTTATTTTTGAGAATTCACATCATTCCCAGTTCCCTCTGCTTACTATAATTGGATGACTGTGTCTCCAGTGTTTTAAATACAAATTGTACTTAGGGATATAATTGTTGAGCTGAGCCAGCCCCACTTGTGTCCCAGCTCAGGTCTGACTGATCCCTCTGCCAGCTCAGAGGGCACTTTGAAATCAGTGATGATGCTGTGAGATGAGATTTGGGCAGTGAAGTGGCTCTGTCTGCTCCTTCTGGTGTCTCTGTCAGGACAAAATGAACCACATTCTTCCCTGAATTTGTCGGCTCCTTGCCAGGGATGAACAGGATCCAGCAAGAAGGATTTGTTGAATTGGTTCCCTGAATATTCCCCTTCACAGAGAAACTGGTTGTGGATGTTTTAGTACCAGGTGCCACTCTGAACTGGCTGCAATATGTGTTTCTCCATAATATTTCAGTGTTTGATAGGTAGGAGTAATGCGTTCAAACTGAAAGAGGGGAAATTTAAGGTAAATATCAGGAAGAAATTCCTCTCTGTGAGGGTGGTAAAACACTGGCACAGGTTGTCCAGGGAAGCTGTGGCAGCCCCATCCCTGGAAATGTTCAAGGCCAGGTTGGGCAGGGCTTGGAGCAACCTAGGATAGTGGAAGGTGCCCCAGGAGTTTATTTACAGGAGTGTACTGGAAATTGGTGGTGTAGCCTCTGTTTTCCTGGTGTAGTCTCAAATGTGTTGGATCTCTCTGTTTTTTACCTGTTCAGTGCCAGCTAAAATGTGGATGTTAAATCCAGCACCACCTACTTCTTCTTGTGGACTTCCCTGCACACAAAACAGGCAAAAGGCACTTTGCTTCAAAGCCTGTTCAACAAGAGAAACAACCTCCCACCTCTGCATTTTACAAGCTCCTTACTCCAGACACAGTAAATACTTGGCTCCAGCAGAAAAGCCTGAGTAGGGAAGGACATCCCTAAACACTTTTGCTATGTAGACCTGACATTACACTCTGAGCTCACTCCTCTTCAGAGCCATCCATGAATGCAAGGAGATAACTAAATCAATTTTGTCTCTGAAAACATCCTCATGGCTGGGGGTTTTCCCCCTTCTGGTTGTATTCCAGATCGGTGGGTGTTTTGTGAGGCTCTGGAGTATCAGCTGGAGGCTTCAAAGAGATCAGAGCCCCTGTGAGGGTGCTGTGCAAATACCACAAAATCCTTCTCCCTGTTCTGAAGAGGGAGCAGGTAGGAGAAAGGGGGGGTTTACAGACACTTTCTCATTTCACCCTGAGCCTGGAAACCCAGTTTTGGTGTCAGGACATGACTAGGTCTCTACAAACAGTTGCTGCTGCCCTGCTGATGGCTTGTCCAAAGGATGCCAGGGCAGGCCTTGACTGTGACAAAGTCCTAGGGTGTGAAAACCCTCCCAGAATCTTATCCTTAGGTATCTCCACAAGCCCAGGCACCAGAATAATGGGGAAGGAGGATATCTGCTTTGTGAGTGTCTCCATGTGCATGCTCATGCTTTTGGGGCCACATTTGCTGCAGGAAGAGCTGCTCCAGCTTTCTGCATTTCCTTGGAGTTCATTGTTAGCACAGCTGTAAACAGGATTTCATTCCCAGCTCAGAAGGCAGAATGTGTCCAAGGGTTTCCTGGTACAGTGGGGTTAGCTTGAGTAAGGCTGAGCTGTAGAAGTTACTCAAAGTCCTACTTCATGCAGTCACTTTCTCGTGGCAACTCCCAGAAGTGTTTTCTTTAGCATTAATCATTCATTTTCTCCCTGATCAAGAAGTGTTGTGCAAGCCACTGGGTCAGCACATGGAGCATGGGACATGGGGATCAGGACCTCCTTAAATGTCAGATTTGCAGCCTCTTCCCATGCCAACGTGCCAGAGCACTTTGCACAACCCAGACCTGGAGAATAAGGATGTCTGAGCAGAGGATGGAGGTTGTGGACCTCAAATGGTGCAGGAAAACATTTAATTTAGGGCCAGGCTGCAGTTTTCTACCTCTCTGATCCCTCTGAGGAAACATCTCCCCAGCAGAGCCGGGGTTTAAATCTCTCCTCAGAAGGGAACTTCCTAAAGCAAAACAACATTGGGAATCCTGGTGGGACTCAACCCTTTGGCTCCAGTGTGTCTAGGGGCTGCAAAGCTGATGATTAGATAACTGTAAACCATCCTTACTTTACAGCTCACGCTGGCTTTGATCAGAAAGGGAATGAAGCACACCAGGCTCCTGGGGCAGAGGAGAGAAAGGGGGCTGGCATTCAATGAAGCCTCAGATGATTGCAGCTGAGGTACCTGACCTTGCTGCAGGGTTTGCTCCTGGTTTTGGGAAGTCTGACTCCCTCCATGCCTCAGTTTCCCCAGTGCTGTGGCTTTGCCAGTGTCCCACTCCCGCAGAGCTGCCCCAGCCCTGGGGTCCCAGCACAGGAAGGACGTGGGGCTGCTGGAGAGAGTCCAGGGGAGGCACCAAATTGATCAGAGGGATGGAGCAGCTCTGCCGTGAGGAAAGGCTGGGAGAGCTGGGATTGTTCAGCCTGGAGAAGAGAACGGGGTGACCTCATTGTGGCCCTGCAGTGCCTGAAGGAGCCAACAAGGAGGATGGAGGGAGACTCTCTCCAAGGGCCTGGAGTGCCAGGACAAGGGGGAATGGCTTCAAACTCACAGAGAGTGGGTTAGATGGGATACTGGGGAAAAATTCTTCCCTGTGAGGGTGGGGAGGCCCTGGCACAGGGTGCCCAGAGCAGCTGTGGCTGCCCCATCCCTGGAAGTGTCCAAGGCCAGGTTGGAAGGGGCTGGGAGCAACCTGGGATAGTGGAAGGTGTCCCTGCCCGTGGCAGGGGTGGAAAGCAAAGAGCTTTAATGCCCCTTCCAATCGAAACCATTCTGGGGTTCTATGGAAGTGTAACTTGAAGAGCATCTCACTCACACCTTGCCCTGGGAGGAGTCAGCAGGGACTGGGCCACCACCTCTCAGGGATGTGGGTGGCTTATGGGGCTGATGGGTTCCTTACTGGTGAAACAGGATGGTCCTGCACCTGCAGGGCCCTGCTCCAGACCCCAGTTCCAGAACAGCTCCTGGCAAAAATCAGACACTACCACACCAATCCTCCCCAGATTTCTCTTGGGCTCTTTTTCCTTTGGAACAGGGAAGGGAAAGGGACAAGAAGGGTGCTTAGTTGCTTTTCTTCTCAGTACCCCCAAGCCAGTGATCAGAATTTTCTGGTAGTTGACTCTGAGCTAACAAATTTCCCCAAACTGAGGCTCTTTCTGTTCATGCTGCCCTTGAAAAGACAATGACTGAAAGTCTTAGTCTTGCCCCTGCAGATGCTTCTACTGCAGCAGACACGCCCAGAAAAGGGGGAAGAGGGGGCAAACAGCAGGAAGGAGAAGGAAAAAAATAAGAATGAAAGAGAAAAATAGAGTTTAACCAAGTCTGAGGAGGCTTGTCAGGGTGGGAGTGAAATCCCCAAGTGCTACAGCCCCAGCCCCAGCCCCAGCCCAGCCTCTTTGATCTCTCCTGGTGCTGATGTCCTTATCTCTAGGAAAGATATTCTTGTTTCCTGCCTTGTTAAGTACTTGGAAAGTCCATCCCTGTCTGAAGTGGTCTCCAGCTTGGGCTGCAGTGTTTTGCCTGGTTGCTAAGCTTGTCTCATACATGGTTAATGCCTGATGAGATCATGGTGCCATTTAGCATTTCATGGATAATTCAGGATTATTCATTAGAAAAATCAAGAACAAGCAGGTGTATTCATAGCCTGCCTTCATGGAAAGAAGAAAAACAACAACCTTGGGAAACACCATGAATTATTCAGTGGAGACCAAAGGGCTGCTTGAGCTGGGGGAGCATCGGGGAGATGGAAATTGCTTTTCAGAACAGTTAAATCTAAAGCTTTTGAGGCCATTAACCCTGCAAATGTGGGTGGCTGAGTCAATCTTAGTGATGAGAGGCTCCTGTCTCCCAACAGAACGCTAGGAAGGGGATTTGGGGAAAGGTTTTGTGTTTATGTTGTGTGTGGGTTGGTGGAGGTGAGAGCAAAGGAGTTGGAGAGCAGGGAGGGGTCTGTGCCCATCTCTGGAGGCACAAAGGTCTTGTCCTCCCTCCTTTGCAGGGAGCTGAGCTGTTCTCTGTCCATCCTGCAAGCAGAAGGTGTGGGATAAACCCAAGGAAGCTTTAAAGAGCTGCCTGGTTGGAGGGTGTCAGTCCACAGGGGTGGGTGCTCCCTCTCATCACTGCCTCCTGCACAACTGCTCAAATGTTCCTCTGTGGGCACAAACTGCCCCTGGGACATGCCCTGGTGGCCTCATGAGCACAGCCATGCTCGAGGATTGCACCTGGATCCTCGCCCAAGCAGATGAAAACCACAATCTTGAGTGTCTCTGCTTTTACAGAGAGGCTTGAATGCAAAGTTACAGTGCTGCCTGTCCAGGAAAAATATTAATTTGTGATATATCCAGGGAAGAAAGGGAGGTGTTAATGCTTGGTGGGTAATAAAAATAAAGGATTCATGATCAAAACTTTATTATCACTTACTGCTCAAAGAGGTATTTCTCAATTTTCACGTTTTGGTCTTTTTATTTTCCAATAAAACAAGTCAAATACCTTCAAGGAAATCAGATGCTTTTGGTGAGCTTTTTCCAGTTGAATGAAAGCACAATCTTCCCTTGGAAAAATGGCTTAATGGATGTTTCTCAAGCTGTCCTAGCAGGGATTTTTGCAGTTCAGCTCTGTAGAAGAACCATGGAGCAAAGCAGAGCTTGGGAGCTCCAGCATTACCAGAGCTGTAACCACAGCTCTTGCACCTCACGTTGGGTTGTCCCAGTGTTGCTTTTTTCTGGAGTGTTCAGACTGGTGCCTGTAAATCCCAGGGGCAAATCCCAGCCTGGGGAACTGGAGGCTTTGCCACGTGCATCCTGTGTGACTTGGGGCTTGTTTGAAGGGATGGGATATTCCTGGGGGTGGATGTGAGCACAGGCTCCCCGGAAATGCTGTGCAGAGGGATGGGTGCTCAGGGGGTGGGGATGGAGGAGAAAGGTCCATTTTACACACTGGAATGTGGCTCAGGGGCTCTCCCATGCACAGGAGCATGGGCTGATCTCACCATCTGCAGCTGCCCAGACTCATTTGGAGATGACAAGCGTAAAAACTTGTGCTTTATTAATTCTGGGGGCTGGAGATGCTTAAATTTTCCACGCTGATAGTTAGACCTTAGTTGTTGGTGTTTTCACCATTATTTTCTTTTCCTTCTTCAGAAGCAGAGACTTCCAGAAACCCCTTTGGCCCCGGTGGAAGGGACCAAGGTGTGGCACTTGGCAGCTCACCTGGAAAGACTCCCCATTTCTTTCTTTAATTTAGCTAATTGGAAAGTTTAATCACAGAATCCCAGAACAGTTTGGGGTGGAAGGGAACTGAAAATCATCTTCCAATCCCCTGCCATGGGCAGGGAACCTCCCACTGAATCAGGTTGCTCCAACCTGGCCTTGGACACTTCCAGGGATGGGGCAGACACAGCTTCTCCGGGCACCCTGTGCTGGTTTTATTGAAATCCTGAAAATCATTTGTGGGAGGAGAAATTTTCCCTAAAGCAGAAGGGCTTTTGGGGGCAATGTAAAGGAAAGGAAGGAAAAAACATGGATGAAGATCCTGCTCATGCTTGGAAGAGAGATGCCAGCACTACCTTTGGTTTTTCTTCCTCAAAAACCCCACTCACTGTGCCCCACTCTGAATTTTAAATAAACCTAAAAACATATTTGGTGAAATATATTACTGAAATTACTTTTCTCCATGGGCTGCCTTGTGGTTCCCCAGGTCTTGATGGGACAATATGTGCAGGAAGGGAGAAGGGGGGGTGGCTGTGTCTGGATTTTATCTGTATGCCTCTATTTTACACCCAATTTGTGCAGGGACAGATGCTGAAATAAGTGCTGAAATAAGTGGAAGATCTTTCCAATGCCTTTTCTTCTCCATGAGTTTGTTTATGTGAACTCAACATATACGTGCTCTCATTAGGGTAAGGTTTAACTTCTCTTTTTCCTTCCTGACAAATAGTAAATTCACTAAAAAATGTGGTGGAGAAATGACTCACAAATACCAGTCTCATTTGGCAAATACATTTTAGCCAGAAAGGAGTCTTTTTTTTCCCCCTCTTTTTTGATGTATAAATGTTTTGCTTTGACATTTTTCAAAATAAACCCTTTTGACCCTTCTTTTTGTATGGAGGATTTTCAAGAAGTGCCCAAATTAAGAGAAAAAAATGTTCTACTAAATGAAAAGAATAAACTACCAAATGAAAAGAATGAATCAAAGTGAAACAGAATGCTGTTTTAAATCAGTGAAAATATTAAGTTGACCCAGTTTTATTTATATTTGAATTTTTTTCCTGAAAACTCTCCCAAGAGTCAGTTACTTTTGACCCAAACTGCAAGTTTCTCCTGCTTTATTTTTTTTCCTTCCTCTACTTGAAACTACCAAGGTCACAAACCTATTATGTTCAGCAGAAAAGCTCCTCTCAGATTATAGTCATGAACTCTTCGCTTTCTGATTTCTCCAAGGGAATCCAACTTGCTCACACTTACATGTTTTAAATTTTTTTCTGTCTGGGCAAGCCCACTTTGAAGGCAATAATGGTTAAAAAATAAAAAAAAAATTAAAAATTGCTCCTGGTTATAGGTGCTACTTTTAAGTTAGCGGAGTTCTGGATGTTTCCCGAATATTTTGCATGAGGCTTGGAGCAACCTGGTGGAGTGGAAGGTGGGTTGAACTAGAAAAGTCTTTTCTAACCCAAGCCATTGTGGGATTCTAGGCTTTGCCTCCCTCGCTGCTTGCTCCGGGGCTGGTTTGGAGGCTGGTGGAGCATCCCATGCCCAACCTCCCGTGTGGAATTTTGGGCGGGTTCCCTGCAGGCTGCAGGCCCCAGAATTAACCCCAGGCCCAGCCAGCCCCACGCCAGCTTTGAATCAGCCCCAGCCCAGGGCAGTGAGGTGCTGTGAGCCCTGCAGAGCCGCCTGTCCTCCCAAATTTCCCCTCTCCAGCTCCTTCTCCGTCCATTCCCACACGCGGCCTGGGCCGTGGCGGCCCTGCCGCTGTCCGGTCCCACAGAGCTGGGACGGGCCGGCCTCGCTCCCCAGCCCATCTGCTCTTCTCACATCTCCAAACTTCACACAAAAACAGCTCAAAGATTGCTTTATAAACTGGAGTTGATGCTGTCATCTCCTGAAACATCAACCTCTGCTCGGGGCAGGTCCAGGCCAAGCCCCACCGTGGCAGCTGCAGCTCTTTAAGGGAGGTTCAAACCCTTTTCCCAAGGGCCTGGTGACTCTGAGGACCCATTGGGAAACCTGGGCTTGACATAATTTTCAGGAAGTCTTAAATTCTGCCTTCTGCAAGGTTTCCCAGGTCAGGTACACAAAGCCTGACCTGTGTGAATAATGGTTTCTGTGGTTTACAGGCATCTCCTAAAAGCTTAATAATTAAGAAAGTGCTTGTGGCTCAGGCCAAATAATTCTGTTGATTTTTCTCAGCTAGTAAAAAATCTGAAGGGTTTCTTATCGAATCGAGACTTGCTTTGGTCCGTAGGGAATTTTTTTTTCCATTTCCCTTCCCATTCTTTTGACTAAATTTAAAAGGTGAAAATTTAGAAGTGGCAATCTACTTGGAACTGGAAAATCATAGGCATGAGAGGAAGCAGCCCGGTGCCTAGGTGGGTGAAAAAGTTCAAGGGGACTATTTTTACTCCCTCAAAATTGTTTCCTTTCAGAACAATTTGCAAAACCAGCCTGAACTTGTGCTATTTATGAATCTTTCAGAATGTTTCAGGGAAAAATGGCATATAGGTGTAGCCAAGATAAGTCCAGCCTGCCTTTCTTCTCCTTTCAGGCTCCAGGCATCAGTGATATTCCAGTGGATGCAGCAAACCCGGTGTGGAGGGGTGTCTGTGAGTGGTGTGACACCCATTTTTGGGGTGATTTTTCTGGCCTTTCCTGTTTTTCTGGCTAGGCTGGCAGGAGAAGAGCATCCTGCTGGGGCTGGGAAGATGAAAACAAGGGAAACTTTCACTGGAGGCTCGAGGCATCCAAAAAAAATCATTTGTGTCGTGATTTGGAGCCGAGGTGTGTTTAATAACAGGCAGCTCAATGGTGCCATTCATGGGGGAGCCCAAAGCCCTTTGCAGCGAAGGGCTCTGGGATTCCTGGTGGGGAGGTGGCACAACCAAGGAACAGCCCTGGTTTCACTCCTGCTTTATCTCTGTCCTCTCTGCTCAGATGTTGGAGCAGCCTGGGAGGAAGGAAATTGAGGCAGACCCTGCCAGGTGTCCAGGGAGGGAGCACAGAATCCCTGGGCTGTGGAAATAAAGCAAAACAAGGTTAAACCTGGATCAACCCTGAACCAGGGAAGGTGTTTTACCTCTCTGCCTGGGTGGATGAAGCCCCTGCAGGCACTGGGATTATCCAAGGTTATGTCATGACAGGACACAGGGAATGGCTTCCCATTGCCAGAGGGTAGGGTTGGATGGATATTGGGAAGGAATTCTTCCCTGAGAGGGTGGGGAGGCCCTGGCACAGGGTGCCCAGAGAAGCTGTGGCTGCCCCATCCCTGGAAGCGTCCAAGGCCAGGTTGGATGGAGCTTGGAGCAGCCTGGGATAGTGGAAGATGTCCCTGCCCATGGTAGGAGTGGCACTGGATGGGCTTTAAGGTCCCTTCCAACCCAAACCATTCCGTGATAATAAAGCCAGGATTTGAATTTGGGGACAACAGAGTTGGAAAAATGCCCAGTTGTTAAAAATCAAACAGCCAGCTGGAGAGAAGTCCTGCACAGAGCAGCCTGCAGGTGAGATTATCTGCAAGCCAAAATCATCCCAATCTTTGGATCCTTGGCTGGAGTCAGGTGGAGGCAGAGCTGGATGGGGCATTTCCCACCAACCTCCTGAGAGGTGCATTGGCTTCTTCATTTTAGCTGAATTTAAACTGTGAATTATCACCACCCCATGGTAACCCTCACTCAGAACCATGTTCTGTCCATCCTGACCCTATCCCAGAATGTGCCATCGTTGAATTACAATTATCTGTCTGTTTACCAGCCTGAAAATAAAAGAGGGAGGTGATTTGGAAAAGAAGGAGGTGCCTTTGTTACTGAACAGAGCCATGAAATGTCTGCAGTGGTCTGTGGGATCTTCCTTCAGATCCCCTGGCTTCTGCAGCAAAGCTAAAGCTGCACCTGGCAGAAATGAAGGAATTAATGTGGACTCAGCTAATCTGGAGATGGGAACAATTTGCCATTCAAGCACAGGGAGGGGGAAGGCAAGATGAGAGGAATCCTGAGTGGGTGGAAAAAAAATTAATTTCAAATGGAAGTTTTCTGTTAGAAATGTCCAAACTGGATATTTCTCCTCTTGCAAGATTCTGGCATATTCTTTTCAAAGGAAGCCTGAAACCTTTTAAAGAGAAATATCAAAGGAAGCACTTTTTTCTTTCACTGACATTTCTCACAAAACTAAAATACATTCCTTGACACACTACAAAGTGATCCAGATCCTCCATCCAAATGCAAATGGGCGTTTAGGAGCACTTACCAACATATCAAAGAGCTCTAGGCCAGGCCTTTCTTTTTAATTCCACTGCAGCTGCTGCCATTCCTGTCAAGAAATGTGAAAATAGAGCAGGGAAAATGACTCCTTGTGTGTTTTTTTGGTGCTAATGCTTTGGAAGAGCTGTTCTACATCCCCTTTTCTGAGTTTATTTGCTGGCTGAACTTGGCTGGGCTCATGAAAGGCTCTGGCTGTGACTTGGGTGTTTTTCCTTTTGGGAGCCTTTGGAAAATTCTCTCTGAGGGTGTTGAGGAAGATGGGGAGCGAAGCCCTGTCAGGTTTGCCTTGCACCCCTGGCAATCCCAATTCTTTGGTGTTCCCAGGAAAACCAAGACCACAGCAGGATGGGAAAGGACAGTCAAAGTGACACCAAAATGTCCCAGTGCTGCCAAATTGCTGGGAGGGGGGCTGTCTTCAGGAATGATGGAGGAGGAGGAGATGGAGGAGATCCAGGAGATCCATCCAGGCTGCCATGTGCCATCCACAGGTGAAGTACAGGAAAAGTGGGCAGCAACGTGAATATTTTATCATCTTTTGTGAAAACTCATGGAAATACCGTGCTCTCAGGTGATTTTTTCCCTCTTGAGCCCCACTGTCTGTCAGAGGGATGCTGTGACTTGGAAACAACCAGAGCAGAGGCTGAAAGCACAATGAGGGGGTTTGTTTTGAGTCACTCCAAGGGCACCTGAGGCTGCCACAGGGAAGGTTTGTGCTCTGTGGAACTGGAATGGTAACAGCCTGTAAATCCCCTCCCAGCAGCCCTGTAGAGAAACATCAGCAACAAAACATCCCTCATTCCTTCCCTTTCTGCAGCTCCTTATCAGCCACATTTGCCCCGTTCCACTTAAGCTCAGTTCCAAGTGGATGCTGAAGGACCTTTGCTGTGTCTGACAGGGATTAGGCAGAGGCTGTCCTGAAAATCACAGAGGTTGTCATTCCAGAGTACCCATTTCGTGTTCGTTTTTACCTTTTCATACCAATGAGATTAGAAAGACCAGAAAATGGGTTTCTTTTAGGGGAGAAAAAGCCAGTCAGGAATTTGTGTCAAGTCTTATTTGCTGTAATTTGCCTGACCTTGTGCCTGATGTTTTTAGCAAGTGCTGAAAGGGGAGCTGGGCTTACTGAGCACTTTTTCCAGAGTATGGAATCTCCTTCCTTTTATTTGTGTGTGTGTGTGTTTATGTGTGTGTGTGTGTGTATGCACATGTATGGAGATAAATATATATTTTATATTATTGAGTGTGGCACAGGACATCAAACCCCACATCATTTGTTTCCCCTCCTAATGGCATAGCTCTGCAGTCCTGATTTTTTGAGCTATTCCAAGAATGCAGTTGATGTCTGTGCTGTGGATGGATGGAAAACTCCTGGCAATGGCCTTTCCAGCTCCTCACTGGTGGCTGCAACATTTTGGCAGCCCTTAGCAGCTCATATCAAAGAAGGATGGGACCATCTAAGGAAAGACCCAATCCTTACCTGGGAGCATCCCTGTGGAATAATTCTTGCAGGAGAGGAGGAGGAGGAGGAGGAGATGGTGGGTAGTGGTCCTTAAATCCACACCAGTTCACAAAGCCTTGCAGTGATATCTGAGAATCATTCCTGGGACAAGTTTCCAAATTGTTTAAGAAACTAAGCCCTAAATCCCATTAGGATTAAAGGCTCGGAGTCATTTGGGAAAATGTTACTTTGGGAGCCAGAAAGAGCCATGATTTTAGGCTGCATCCTCAAGCCTTAGCAAAGGATTCCCTTTGTCATCATTCCAGCCAAACCCTGCCTGCTCTGGGCACTGAAGGGCTCTGCCTGTTCCCTTCATCTCTGTCTAAAGTTGTCTCTCCCCAGCAATGATCCATTACGTGGGAATTAGCTTCCCAGGAGGAGTTCTGATGCCAGAGAACAAAATATTTTTGGCTTTTCTCTGTTCATTTTTTCTTCAAAGGTCTGAAAATCTCGAAGGAAGAAGTGGGAAAAATGTTAATCAAACTTTGCCAGGGACATCATTTCCTGAGCAGGCATTGGATGGATCCAGACCTGTGGTTACCTTTCCCAGTTTTCCAAGGTGTTTGGGAGCAGGATGCAGTCAGGTCACTGAGTAACCTGGTCTAGTGGAAGGTGTCCCTGCCCATGGCAGGGCTTTGGAACTGGATGGTCTTTAAGATCCCTTCCAACCCAAACCATTCTGGGATTCTGGGATTCAGTGGAATTGTTTTGGTGTAAAAATCAGGTTATCACAGCTGCCTGGTTTTCAGATTTTGGTTTGGGACATCAAGAGCAGCTCATATTCCTCAGAGAGCCACCCAGGACATCACAATCCCTGATGTCACCTCATGGAAGGGCCGGGAGCTGTGCCTGCCCCCAAAACCTACCCAGGATCCATCGGGATGTAACCAGAAATCCAGGAAGCCTCTTTTCCCAGCCCCACCAAGCTCTGATGGTAACAAGGCTCTGCTTTTATCTCCCTGGGTATTAACGCCACTATAAACTCCATAACACTGGAGTTCCCATAAAAACCGAGAGGTGGGACTGCCATGAAACTTCCCAGCTATGGAAATAGTGCAGAGGGGTTTTTGTAACAGCCACAACTGCAATTTAAAGAGAGAAGGAGAGGTATTCCAACTATTTTGTCTTTAAAAGGAAATAGTGAATAACTTATGGATAAGACATTAACCCAGGCCTGGACCGCTGTGGTTGTTAAAGAGCCCTCGGCACTATTTGCAGGAGGGAAGGTGGAGGGTGTTAGTCTTGGATTCCTGCCTAAATTCCAGCTTAAGGAAATGCATCCCAACTACCTAAAGCTCCACCTGCATTTTGACTGGGTCTGTATTCCCAACCATGGATCAATACCTCTGAATTTCTCTGCCTTTCACCAGTGAGAAAATAGTTAAAGCTCCAGGATGCAGCTGATCCAGCTGGGAATCTGGCATTCCTCCCATTGGGAGAAGCAAACCCCTTGCTTTTGGAGTGGGGTTTGTGGTTTGCATCTCAAGCCTTTATCTTTAGGTTTGTTCAGAGGTGGAACAGGTCTTGTGGTGGAAACCTGGGATGCTTAATTATCAAAAATAGAGGGGGAAGGGACTAGCAGGGCTGGGAGGATCCAGCATCCCCACTCCAGTCACATCCCAGAATGGTTCCTAACCTAGAAAATTCTCTTGGACACTCAAATCTACTCAAGACTGCCAAAACAGTGTTTAATTACCCTTCCAGAGGTTGTTATCACTAGCAGGTCGTCATTTTAATGGGATAAATATCCATCCCCTCCTGCAGCACATCCAGAGTGGCGCAGCCACTGCTGCATTCCAGCCCAAAGGTGGCCACACTGCATCCATAGAGCAGAGTGATCCCTGTAAAACAAGTTTAAAACAATCCTTCTGGATGGAAAATGGGGATCTTTGAAGACAGTTATTTTATCTTTCTCTGGTTTTAAAGATAACATGCTACCAGCGTGTGAAAGGGCACCATTTTTCTTCCCTGGGAGTTATTTATGATCCTAATCCTGCTCCACCCTGCATGTTACAGATTGTGAGGCTTTTAAGTGAAACTATTACTGCATTTAAAAGCAGATCAAATACCATTTTCCCACCCTTTTTTTTCACTTCATCTTCTCTGCACCCCAGCACGGGCACATTTTAATGGCAGGAATCATTTTTCCTTCACAGCCATTCCCACAGATACAGCTCAGGTTCCGGAGCATGCAGGGAACTGTAAATTTGAGAGACACTTTGAATTTGGATATAAATATTTTTCACACTTTGGCAAAGCATGCTTCACCTTGTCTTTATGAGTAATGACGTGCTATCCTCTGCTGTCCCAGTTTTGCATTTCAAAGTTGCTCCAAAAGGAAGGTTCCGGATGCTCAGGGGGGTGGTGATGCTGTTGTCCTGGTTTTCCAAACGACAATCCTGATGTAAAACAAGGTTAGGATGGACTTGGTTATGCCCCTGGCACAGGGCACAGTGGGGTTTAACAGGCACATCCTTTGTTTGATGGGGAAAATTGACTTTGGTGGTGGTGAGGCCCTGGCACAGGGTGCCCAGAGAAGCTGTGCCTGCCCCATCCCTGGAAGTGCCCAAGGCCAGGCTGGACAGGGCTTGGAGGACCCTGGTCTAGTGGAAGATGTTCCAGCCCATGGTAGAGGGTGGAACTGGATGATCTTTAAGGTCCCGCCAACCCAAACCATTCTGGGATTTTAAGAAATACCAGAAGAGGAACTTTATTGA
The DNA here is from genome assembly GCA_013398175.1 of Climacteris rufus. Lineage (NCBI taxonomy): Eukaryota > Metazoa > Chordata > Aves > Passeriformes > Climacteridae > Climacteris > Climacteris rufus. The sequence goes on along the minus strand of VZRZ01008706.1, from coordinate 91,776 downwards.
AAGATGCTGGTGGGACTGGAAGCAAGAGGGGTTTCCTTGGCTCTGCTGAGACCTGTGGCAAAGCCTGTGCTGCTTTTGAGAAAGCCATAATTAAGTTTCAAGGTTTTTATGGCATCTTGGGCAAAGGATTGAGTGGCTGAGCTGAAGGATTGGCTCCCCAAGAGCCTCCAGTCTTGCCTCGTGCTCAGCTGTGGTGGGGTAGGAAAGAAATTTGATTCATTGTTCCATCATGGTGGCAGCCCCTGAATCCACGTCCCTGACCAGTCCATCTTCCATCTCAGATTCAGCTGGAAAGTGTTTCCCTTCCTCCCCAACCCCTGCAGAAGGACATCAACTCATGGGCTGTTCACAGCTGGACATCACCAGGTAGTGGACACCACTTATCCAGGCTTTCCCATTCCCCCTCTCACTGAATTCCTGCTGAATTAATGCTGGAAGGAAAAGCAGTAGGGTTTCATGAACCCAGGCGTGGCTGGGTAGACTCGGGGAAGGATGCTGTGAATGTCTGGAGGGAAGCCAGTTGTATCCATGACAGGCACGAGTGCCCCTCTTCATCCAGCGGTTTTCCTTGTTTCAGAGCCCTCCTGTTATCTGTAATAAGTTGCTCATGTTTTAATCAATCAGGCACCTCAGACTCCTGCCCACTGAGGGGACACATGGAGTGATTGACTCCAGATGGGAAATGTCTGAGGTAAGGAGTGCTCCAAGGGCCACAGCTCACTCCAAAGCTCATGGGGAAGTGGTGAATCGGGGGGAATTGGGTTTTTCATCACGTCCTTTTGCAGCCAAGGCATCCCAGGGAGTTTGTGAGACCCAGGGGATCAGTCAGGTCCTTTGGGTGTGGGGCTGGAGAAGGGAAAATGCTGATAGTGCAGCTGGAACTCCCAGTATGAGGATAAATTCAGCACAAAGAGAAAGGGGAATAAGCCCTGGCAGCAGAGATGCTGCTCCAGAGAGGGGCTGTGCAGGCAGATGGGGATGGGGTGGTGGCTGTGGGAGGCCTCTGGCACATCCCTGGGTTCTGGCAGCACAGCCTCATCCCAGCTGGGTGCAAAGGGCACTCTGGGCTGCAAGGCGTGATGCTCTGCAGAGCAGTGGGAATTCAGAGCAGGGTTTGAAGGTGACATGAGATACCACACGATGCAGATGCTCTGCTTCGGGCTCCTGGTGTCCTGCTGCTTATTCTTCATGCACACACAAGCCCTGAGATGCAGGAACTTTGCAAAGACCATGGATGGGGCACCCATGGATGGCATCCCTGCCCATCTGAGGAATGTCCTGGCCCAGACTAGAGAGGAAGCACATTTACTTCTTAAACTGGAGCTCACAAATGAACCTGGGCTCATTTGTGGATGGATAAATGAGCCAGTTTGTGTGTGCAAGAGAGAAAACACCTTTGGGCAAAGCACATTTTTTGTGAGCCTGTGAGCCTTGAGCATCCTATGGGATCAGAGAGCTACTACTATGGATACCCATGAGAGGAGGATTATTTATCTTCATGCAGGAGCTGGAGGTGGCATGTTTAGGAGCAGGTTGGGCTGTGAGTGTGGCTGCTACAAGCTGACATAGCTTTAAGACCAGAATAGGTTTCCATTTTCCACCTTTCAGGCAATCACAGAGGAAAGAGATTGTCTCATTTTTTCATGTACATATATCTCGTCTCTGAGTTGCCGAGGCAACGCTGTATATATTTGCAGGCTGGAAGGATCTGGGGATGGAAAATGAAGCCAGGGAGTGGACTGAGGAGAGAAGTCCAGCAGGAATTTTCCCCTGGTCTTTTGTGGCCGATTGGCTAGCACTAATTTAAACCGGTCCCCCGGGATTAGTCATCAAACCTGAGATTTTCATTTTTATTATTTTAAATCAGCCACAGTTGCTCTTGGGAGGCCATTTTTCACGTTCAAATGAACCTCGTGGAGATGCAGCTGGTGGGGGCTGCAGGATGGGAGCCAGCAGGGAGGGTAATTCCATAGAAACACAAACAAGGTACAACATCTTGCTCCGGCTGGTGGAAAGCTGAGCCCCCGGGGAGCAGCAGCTCTGTGGCAGGGCAGCCTCCTGCTTCCAGCCTGATGGGAGGCACCAGCATACCTGGGTTTTCCTAATGAACAGTGGTATGTGTGCAGCTCCAGGGCTGGTTTTTTTAGGATGCCTCAGGCACAGGGAGAAGCTGCTGCAAGGATGCACCTGGAAGAACACACAGCTCCTCATGCCAGGGAAGATCCTGGTTGCAATCCTGTGGCACGAGTGAAGGTTTTTACAAGTTTCTTTTTCTCCCAGGCCTGGGGTCATCATTTTCCAACAGATCTTGCTGCTGCTGTGCCGTGGCCTCATGTTTGCAAGGAGGGGCAGAGAGGTGGACACTGCCCCAGACTTGGAGCATCCCCTGGGCAGGGGAAGGGAGTGAACTCTGGGGGACGTGGGAGCAGTTCTGTGGATGCCTTGGTGAGCTGAAAAAGGGCATTAATGAGACTGATTAGTTCCTCTATGTTCAGCACACTGCACTGCTCAGAAAGTCCATGGGAGCTTCCTGTCTGCTCCAGAGACGCTTTTGGGGATTGCACCTTTTAAATTCTTACCGACTTTAAGGTTTATTTGTTATTACTGTGGGAGTGGGGAAGCCCTGGCACAGGTTGTCCAGAGAAGCTGTGGCTGCCCCATCCCTGGAAGTGTCCAAGGCCAGGTTGGACAGGGCTTGGAGTAACTTGGGATAGTGGAAGGTGTCCCTGCCCATGGCAGGGGTGGGACTGGATGTTGAAAGTCCCTTTTAACCCAAACTATTTTGGGATTCTACCTTGCAGCCTGTATTGCCCTGGCAGGGACAGAGGCACCTCCCATCCATCCTTCCCACCACTCTTTCCCCAATCCCTCTGTCACTTCGACCCTCCATGGGCTGTGTGTACGATGAAAAAAGCCCCTTCAGCTCTTCAAAGCATTTTGGGGGTTTCCTCAAGCAGAACTGACCTTTTCTCTACCTCTTCCCCTCTGCACCCCTGCCTGTAAAAGGCAATTTGTGCTGGCACTTCAAAACGCTTGGCAGAAGGTTGGTATTTCTGCTGGGCGGCTTCCCCCAGCTTTTTTCATCTCGAGCAAATAAATAAGGCAAGAACTTCACAGGGAGAAGGGAAGCAGCGGAGGTGGCGGTGCCATTCCTGTTGGAAAGCTGGCATTCCCCACCTCTGCTCAGCCAGGTTCAGAGAGGATGTCTGGTATGTGTATTTCTAATCTCAGCATTTTGTTTCACTGCCTCAAGGTTGGTTTTTTCGTCCTTTTTTGTCAATCACTTGAGAACAGACTTATAAACAGACAAACTGCCCAGAACTGGTGTTCAAAGTGCTCTTCTTATGAAATATTAGATTAAATAAGTGTGGGGAAGGAGCTGTTGATGCTGAAGCCCCCCTGGTTCATTTCTCCAGCCTCTCCCTGTCCCCTCTCTGGTCTCTGGGCCCTTCCCTGCAGGTGCCACTTGGCTTTGGGGCAGTTGCCAGGGGGCATGGAGGGGTCCATCTGTCCATCCATCCATCCATCCATCCATCTTTCCATCCATCCACTTCCATCCATCCATCCATCCACCCATCCATCCATCCTTGGGGAGAGCAGGCTCAGCTGGGTGCGGGTGTCAGGGAGCAGCAGATGGAGGGTGGTTACAGCCAGAGTGTTTTCAGCTGTTGGGGAAAAGGCTGTAAAATACAATTCCCACCATCCCAGCCCTCGGGGTTCGGACTACATCAAATTGGGTATTTTGCCTCTGGCACAAACCAAAACCTGATGGGCCAGAGGATGGTAAAGCCCTCCCTAATCCCTTTAATTGCTTAATACCACAGCCAGCAAGGAAATGTGTTCTGATCCCGTTAATCTTTGCTGTGAAAGAAAAGCTTTTGTAACTGTAGCTTGCAAACCCCACTTCTTCCCATAGCCTAAAAACTCACCCTTCCCTCACCATCACCCACAACAGCACCCTCAGCAGCTTAACAGGAGAGGAAGAAAATGCTGTTTTCAGGCTTAAAACCCCCCAAAAATAAAAAAAAATAGGTGAAGCATGAGGCCAGCTGAGGTCCAGCTCGGCAGGAGGTGGAGTGGGCAAGGCAAAGGGGCTGCCCCCCAATTCAGGGGATGCTCCAGGGAGCTGCCTGGCTCCCTGCCAAGGTTTTGAGCCCCTCCAGTTTCCGAAGCACCACACTTTATCCAAAGAGGAAGAGAGGGAACGCTGGGAGGGAGGGTGTTTCTGGTATTGAGCAGCAGTGCAGGGCTATTTCTCTCGGCAGCTGACAGTGTAAATGCATTTCCTGGCAGGCAGCTCGCTCTGTATTAAAATTCTTGATGAAGATTATTAAAGTGTGTTTATGAAAAGCCTGCGAGTGCTTCTTGGACTCCAACCTGCCTTTTCAAAATGACATGTTTGGGTGCGGGCTGAGTGCTCGGGGGTTATTGAAACCAGCCTGGCCAAACCCACCCACGCCATTGGCTCCAGGTGGTATCTGTAGGAATCTGGATGGTCCCAGCTTGGTCAAACAGGGAACCAGTGTGACTGTGGCCAGTGCAACCTCCTTCTCCAAAAACCTTGCTGCAAATCTGAGTGTGTTCCATGATTTCAGGATGTGTTTGTGTTCCCCCAGGGCCGGGTCAGGGGCTGGAGTGAGGTGCACAGGGATGCTGAAGAGCCACGGTGCTGTGGTGACCCCATTTTCACCCCAGTGGGGGCCGTGGGGGCAGCTGCAGTGACCACAGCTCCTCTGGTGCCAGCAAAGCTTTTGGGAGGCATTCCATGCTGGGGACAGAGCCCTCAAATGCCAGACACAGACCAAACATCCCCATGGCAGTGCCACCTCCTCCGCTGGCACCTGGAGCTCCTGTCACCCTGTCACCCTTGGTCCTGACTCCCTTTTCTCTATGCTCTTCCCCTTCCAGCCTGAGGTAGGATTTTTTTAACGTGGGAGACCAGGTTGTATATCTAAATATATGTCCTGAAAAAAAAAAGTTTCCAAGAACAATGGTGGAAAGAGCCCAAAAATGTGCTAAGAAGGATGAATGCATTAGGATTGGAGTCCAAGCAAAATATCAGAAGGGTGAATCAGAAAGAAGGAGAGGAAGGGGAAAGAAATAGAAACGTATGGAGTTCTTAAAAAGCCATTTTTTCCTTTTAATGTTAATGGCAGCTTTTCAATTTGAGCTTTGAGTGCTGGAGAAATGTGCTGCACTTTGGGGGGATGCAAAGGCATTGTTGCAGTGACACATTCAAGCTGCTTTCAATCCAGCCCCATTCAGAAATATGGAATAGTTTGGGTTGGAAGGGACCTTTAGAGGTCACATTCTTAGAGGATCACCCCGTAATTCTTTGAGGTCTTTCTCTGGGGTTTCCCTGTTGGCTCCTGCTACCTCAGGAGCGCCTGGCTCGTCTCTGTAGAACTCCACATGCGCTGCAGTGTCCCCAGCACAGCCTCCTGACCCTGGGGTGCCATCCCACAGCCTGGCATGGGCAAAGCTGGCATCATTCCCCTCCTCCTTCAAGTCTACTTTAAAGCTCTTCCCCTTGGAGAAAGGTGAATCCCATCTCATGCCAGTGACCCTGGTGCCACGTAGGCCATCCCATTAGTGCTGGGACAAGGGGGAATGGCTTCCCACGATTAGATGGGATATTGGGAAGGAATTCCTGTGGGGAATTCCTGTGAGGGTGGGGAGGGAGGCCCTGGCACAGGGTGCCCAGAGACGCTGTGGCTGCCCCATCCCTGGAAGTGTCCAAGGCCAAGTTGGACAGGGCTTGGAGCAACCTGGGATAGTGGAAGGTGTCCTGATGATCTTTTATGTCCCTTCCATCCCAAACCTTTCTGGGATCCTGTGTGTTGACTGAGCAGGTCAGTATCCCAGCAGGATAAAACACATGGGTGCTGCTGAAGGTGTCAGTACATCTTCTGGAGCAGGGACAGCCCTGTGTCCTCTGGAAGTGGCATCCCTCTGGGTTTAGGCTGGGTTTTTATATCTGGTTGTGGTGTCTGGTGGTTGCTGCGCACTCAAGCATCATCCTGTGTGTCCTGGCAGATTTCTGTCCCTTTTTGTGCTTTGGGCAGGTAAAATCCAAGTTGTCTTGTCCCTATCTCTCCTTTTTTATTGTTTGATCTGTCCCTTCACTTCTCCTGCAGCTCAGCCACCTTCCCACATTACCAGAGGTTCCAGTCTCAGGAGTGCTGATGGCTGAGGGAAGATGAAGAGGCCAGAAAACAAATAATTGTGATAAAATCTTGATTCTGGTTGCATGAAGCAGGAGGAATGAGGGTCAATGAGGATGGAGTGGTGGCTGCAGACAGAGGTGGGAGGACAACTGGGACATCAAGCCCAAATTCATACCCTGGTGGCTGCAACATCCATCAGGGTTAAAGACAATCTGCGTCTCATTAATCATCTGATATAAACAGAGGGAGACTCCCTGGAACAGAGCAGTGTCACTGGATGAATGGCCTGCAGTTGGAAAATAAACATTTCAAGCTCTGTCTCGGCGTTTATTTTTGCTAAATGCCTTCTCTGCACCCGGGTGTTCTGCTCACAGTGGGGTACCACTGCCCCAAATCCATCCCCAGGAGCAGGGACCTGGTGAGGAATGCACCAAATTCAGTGCAGAACAAACCCTGGAGCAGCCACAGGAGACTGCCCTGGGTGCTTTTACACTTTAACTCTGAGCTAAAGGCTGATGATCCTGGTATCCCTGGGATTTTAGCAGGTGGGAAGTGCAGCAGCGTGGCTGGGCTTGGGCAGGATGGTGTCCCGGGGACCACAGCCTGTGCCCAGCTGTGAGCCAGGGAAGTGGCACTTGTGTCTCCATCAGGTGCTCTCCATGTTCACACACCACTGGATTCCCACAACCTTTGGCAGATGTTTTTTCTTCAAACCTCTTGTCCCTGTTAGTTTTTTTTCCCTCCCCACTTGCCCACTGCACAAACCCACCAGGCGCAGTCTGCACTCCACGCTCATCCCAACATGCCTTTATTTATTAACATGGTTATTGTATGGATGATTAGAGACGTATCTGGGGAGATTTTGCCATGTCAGAGCAGACGTGGAGCTGTTACAGAGCAGTTAATCCTTTACAAACATGGTTTTAATCATGCCAGTGTTTCACATATGATAACTGCCCTATCCAATGTGATGTAGAGCTGGCAACCTCGGTGTAAAGAATTTCAAGCTTTTCTTTTTTTCCCACAGGCTCATTAACTTCTGCTGCTCAGGAGACATTAACAAAACCACAAGTGGATGGCTCAGCTCTGATACCCAACCCTTCCATGCCCCACGAGGATCCTGGCTGGTGCATTTGCTGTACAAGGATCTTCACAGGGGGAGGGGGATGCTGAGCCCTGAGCAGGTGAGTGCATTTTGCTGCATCAATGGATCAGTTCCCTGATTATTTTCAGCACATCTCAGTGCACTTTGTTCCACCTTTGCCTGTTGGGGTTGTAAGGAGCTGGAAGTACAACATATCCCCCCTCCTGTGACATCAGGAATAAAAAATTCCATTAGAAATGACATTTGGGGCTTTAGGTTTCTGGTGGTGAGAAGAAAACAAGCCATCTCCCCCTCCTCCCCCTGCCCAGCTATGCTTGGTAGGAAAATAAATGACATAAAGGCTGGCTTTTCCCATGCTTCCCGACTGGACATACCATCCAGCTTGGTCCCCATCCAGCTCATCAGCCATTCCCGAGGATGGGCTGCTTACAGGAGAAGACAGGTTGAGAAAAGAAAGAATTTCCACTGAATTAAATTATTTTAGCTGGAAAAACAAACTCTTGCCACAGTCAGTGCCTGCCTGGTGCCTCCCCAGCTTAGCAGGAGCTGCTGCCATGCAGCGGGAGGGCTCCCTCCCGTCCAACTGCTCGGTGCTGAGCCAAGGAAATGCAGATGTGTGAGACCCCCTCACTCCCCCAGCACCCCCACCCTGTCCCCAACGTGCCACTCACGCCCTGTGTTCCTCAGGGAACTAACAGGGAAGGGGCAGCAGCCCTTTGCCTTCGGAGAGCCCTGGCACAGAGCCCTGTCTGACCCCCCTTTGTGGCTCTTTTGTGTCTGGGACTCCAAACTGATGGGTTTTGTCCCTGCCACCCTCCTGCCCCACTCCCCCCAGCCCCCTTGGCCAAGGGGGCAGTCAGGGAGGACAAGGGGATATTCTTTGGAGAACAGTGGGAGATCTCATAACGGGGCAGCCAGCCCTCAGCCACCGCCCACACTGCCCTCCACACCTGGGTCACGGCTGGGCAGTGGCATTTTTGGGGCTGTCTGGGGCACCACGAGTGAGCTGAGCACAGAGGGAGGATGAGGAGATGGGGTCAGTGCTCGGGGACTGCAGGCAGCAGCCAGGGAAATAGGACATCCCACTGGACCCTGCTCCAGCAGTGCTGCAAGCCCAGGAGCAGCTCAGGCAGTGAGAGCAAAGGGCCTGAGCTCTTCCCAGCTCCCTTTGCAGGGTCCCACTGGCACCCCATGGCACCTGGGAGCCCCACAGCCCCGTGTGCTGCTTGTTTTGGAAGGAGGGAGGCTTTGTCTGCGGAGCTGCTGGATGGTTTTCCACAGCCCACCTTATAAACTTCCCCCTTCCTGGCCTTCAGCACAGCCAGCAGCTCCTTGGGCCGTGGCACAGCCAAATGTTCCCGTGGCCAGGTGCTGCTTCCATGCCCGACCTCCCCGCAGTGGTGGAGGTTGGTGTGTGGGTGGGATGCCTGGTGAGACTCACCTTCCCCACCCCTCTCCCTGTGATCCCATCCAGCACGGCTGTTTCTGCTCTCCTTTTCCATGAGATGTTGCCCTGTGTGTCCTCTGCAAGGTAATGAGCTCTGAAATGCTCCATAATGATTGTGGAATGGTGTGGTGGGCACCAGGAGCCCGGGAAGGATGCAGGTTGTTGCAGGAGCGAGTGAGGATGCCCAGAAGTTGCTGTGGACAATGTGGAAAGAAAAAGGGGAAAAAAGCCCAGCCAAGGAGGTCGTTCTCTCCACACATGCAGAATTTTCCATCGTGAGATGATATCTTCACTGTTAAAAAAGTAAAATGTGCATTTTGCGTGGCTCAAATCCCAACAGGAACAAGGTCTGGGGAAGGGGGGATCTGAGTGAAGCAGGGCTGGGGGGGATTGATGTCCCCCCAGCTGCCTGGGGCTGTCAGGCACTGTCTGTGGGCTCAGTGTGGGGCAGAGGGCGAGACGCCGTCTGGCGAGGACCTGGGTCAGGGTTAGGAGGGCCAAGAGCAGCTGATGTGCAAAACCTCTGGGATTTTTTCCCCTTTTTTTCCTATTACAAAATCCTCATCTCGGGAGTCTTTCCCGCCAGCCTTCCCCTGCGCCGCAGGGAGGCCAAGCAGGAACTTCCCCGAGGGTGGCCGACTTTCCACCGCTGCCTTCCAGGGGATCTCTCCCCCATTTCTCCTCAGCTCTTCCCCCTGCCCGAGCAGCTGTGGAGCCGGGATGGTGCGGGGCCAGGGCTCCCCACGGCCCTGCCTGAGCAGCAATAAAGCTGTCGGCGGCGGCCTCGTGCTGGGGATGCGATTTGGGAGGCAGCGCCGCCGTCCCTCCATCACCGCTGCCGCCACGTGCCAGCAGACAAAGCTGGAACCTCTCCCGCCAGTGCAGCGCGGAGCCGCCGGCCAGGATGTCTGCTGAGAAGGAAGAGGCTGTCTGTGAACACCGAGGGAAGCCCTGCACCCACCCTCTCCGCTCCATCCAGCTTCCCAACGGGATTCCCAACACCAGCAGCGAGCAGGCGGAGAGTTGTCTGCATCTCTGTGGCCGTCTGGAAGGGAAAACATAAGGATTGTCAGCCCTGCAGCAATAAGCCAGAGACATTTTCAACCCTTCCCTTCCCTTCCCTTCCCTTCCCTTCCCTTGCCTTCCCAAACCTTCCCAAACCTTCCCAAACNCCTTCCCTTCCCTTCCCTTCCCTTCCCTTCCCTTCCCTTCCCTTTCCCTTCCCTTCCCCCTTGCATTGTGCATGGGGAAACTGAGGCAGGAGGTTCCCAGCCCAGCCAAGGATGTCGTTCTCTCCACCCATGCAGAATTTTCCTTCATGAGATGGTATCTTTACTGTTAAAAAACTAAAATGTGCATTTTGCGTGGCTCAAATCCCAACAGGAACAAGGTCTGGGGAAGGGGGGATCTGAGTGAAGCAGGGCTGGGGGGGGATTAAAGTTGGCTCCAGCATCCCTCGGGCCCACCAGCAGAACACAGAGGGTGCTAAAGAACAAGGAATTTCCATCCTGTCCAAAATTCAAACATTTCTGACTGTTGGGATCATCTTTAAATACAGAAGTTTGGAATTTCAGCTACAGAGAAATGTTCACAAGAGGGAAAATGCCCTCCTGTCTTTACAAGGCTGAACACAAGAGAGGAACAAGGCACAGCACAAGGCACTGACCCTCCCAAACACAGTGCTTTCAGAACCCTGAAGAGATTTTTTTCATCAAACCAAAATGTGCTTGCAAAATGCTGTCTGGTAAGACTCTATTCAGCTGGAAAAACACCGTCTAGCTTTCCCCCTTCAAGTTATCTCTCTAGGCCTCATACAAAGTCTTATTTATTCACTCCCTTCTGAGGTGGGCTCCACTTCTCCATCTCAAGGCACTCACAAATCACGATTTGCCTCTCTTTTTAATTTCATTTCAGTTGCTTCTGTTCCTGACATGGTTTGATTCACTCTTGGATGCCTCTGAGCTTCTCAGGGAGTCTCAGAACTAGAAATGTGTTTTCTCATTTGGCACTGCAGAGGCTGCTGAAATTATTCAGCACATGGAATAAAGTAACCATTAGACATCCCTGGAAATTCAAAGATAGGGAAAACAAAACGGGGATGGGGATGGGGATGGGGATGGGGATGGGGATGGGGATAGGGATAGGGATAGGGATAGGGATAGGGATAGGATGTTTGGTGATGCTCCCAGCACATGGTGCTCCTGTGAAGCACATAATGGGATGGGGACAGTTGTGTGCAGGGAAGCAGCTCCTGCCTCGTGTCCTGGGACATGAAGTGTCACTTGGGACCTTTCTGTTTCAGTCTCTGTCTCTCAGGCACTTGGTTGGATTTTTGGAGTTGTGCAGGGCCAGGAGTCAGACTCGATGATCTTTGTGGGTGCCTTCCAGTCCAGGATATTCTGTGATTCTCTTCTATGTTTCCTGTGTTATTTCTGTTCATCCCGGTACCCAGGGAATGCCGGGGTCAGGAGGAGCTCTGGCCCTTTCCAGAGGGCTTGGCGAGGGATAAAGAGGTATTTCTGTATCAGCTGGACTCACTGGAAGCTCCAGTCTGACTTTCTCATGGGAAGAGCAGACTTGGTCCATCCAAGTGCCCCCCTGCCTGTGTGTATTTGTGCACGTGATGCTGACATCTCTCCCCCCACGGCAAACCCTGGCCCTGGCCAAGCCCCTGCTGTCCATCCCCATGGCCTCGGGGGTGGGTGGGAGCCCAGCCACCCCAGTGAGGGTTGTGAGGAAGGAAGGAGGGGTCTGGCAGTGCACTGGAGGGTGGGTGACTTCACATTTCCCCTCTGAGGCTCAGGATGCTCGTTGGACTGAAGAGCCCAGTGAAGCCCAGAGCCCCCAGTCCAGCTGACAGCTCCACTGGAAACAGATACGGTCCCATCCCGCCCTCGTGTTGTTGTTGGCAGGCGGGCTCGGAGGCCTTCAGGTTGGATTTGTCAAGAGAACAAGCAGAGGAAAATTGTTCTCATCTGAACAAACACAATCAGCTGCTGCCAGCTGTTCCAGTGCCCCAGCAGACGACTCACGTGGCTGGCCCTGTTCCCCAGTCTGGGTGACTGGTTTGACTGGCAGGTCAGGAGGACTCGTCTCTCTCTGGTGGATGTTCCCAGGGGATGTTGAGCTGCTCATCCTCCCTCCAGCTCCCATCCAGGTGCTGGAATGGGGTCAGTGTGGGCACCCTGAGCGCTGCCCTCCTCCTCTGCTCACCTGTGGCACAGGGAAGGGTTCTGTGGTGGGGTTGCACTTCCCAAAGGGTGGGAGGGTGGGAGGAGGTGACGTGGCCGGGCTCACGGTGTTGGAGTGCAAACGCTGCACCCAGCAGGAGCTTTGTCTCACAGAGCCGTTCGCAGCAGTTTGTTGTGTTGGCTTCACACTGGAATGATCAGTGCCTGTCTCACGTGTGGCTGCTGATGGACAGAGCCAGCTCCACCCCCCGAGCTCACACCAGGTCACACCCTCTGACACCTGCCCCTCTCCAAACACCGTCACTTTTAGCCCTTCTCTATGTTTTTCCCCCCAAAACAGCTCACATCCTGCCTTTGGGACCTGCTCTGTCGAGCCCCAGGTGGGGGTTGCAGTACAGCTGGTGTCACTTTTAGGAGTTGCATGAAACCCCCAGCCAGACAAATCCATGGATTCCCCTCCCACAGCCCTCTCTCTGCAGGGAGGACGTGGTTTCCCAGGGCTGCAGAGCGTGACCATGCTGTGAACTGGGCCATGCTGGCAGATGTGCTGTCCCCGTGTCCCCCAGCCAACCCAAACAGGACCGACTGACCCAGTAACATATATTATATTGCATTATAATATAATCTTCTGTTCATAACTGCTGCCTGCTGGGTGTCTGCTGCAGAGGAATTTCTGTGCCCTGAGAAGAGGGTGGCTCTGGGCCCCAGGGGATCTGCCTGGTGGGTTGGGGAAGAAAATATCTTCTCTCTGTTTTGGTCAGATCACAGAGCAGAGCTGTGCTTCTTTGTGTGCAGTGGGAGCACCACCAGCGTGGGATGGGGCTGCTGTGCTCAGCCACGCTCAGGTTTGTTGCATGGGGGGTGTTTTAATGGGAAACCTTCCCTAAAAAAACCCTGCCTGGCTGCAGCTCAAACCAGCCCTCACTCCCTGCTCTGGTGGAGCTTCGATCTGTTCCTAATTGCCACAAAACCAGCCAAGCCCCACCTGCTTCCTACCACCCACGGGCAGCCCACCAGGCCCCCTCCGCCGCTTTTCCAGGTTTAAACTCAACCTCTTATTGCTACCCTCTCCTGTAAGACATTTCCTAAGTGTCTGACAAAAATATACTCAAAAACCTCCCTGGAGTGGGAGTGCTGAGGGCATGGAGGATGTGTCTTGCTTTGGAGCATCTCCACCTCTCTGGGTACCTCCTGGCACCAAGAGATGGAGGGGGCAGAAAAGGCCACAAAACTACTGAAAATGTGAGTAATTTTTCCTCCTTTAAAGCCCACTGTGAGCCCCCCATTGGTGCAAGGAAATGCATCTGTGTTCCTCTTTTACTGCTCGTTGCTATTTGGTGATTAAAAAATGGGGCAGCTGGGGCCACTCATTCTTGACCTGGAGGAAAGCAGGAGGCTTATAAAAACTCTGAGTGCTGCAGGAATTATGAGGTAATTAAAAAAAAATCAGGCCAGAGCTGGGACCACGTCAATAAAAGCAAGAGGAACTGATGTCAGCCCCCCACACGGTGTGGGGATTGATGCCTCTGCTCCTGGTGCTGAGACCCTGGTGGTGATGAAGCCTCGTGGTTCCCACTGGCAGGGATTTGGGAATTCAAGAGACAGAACAGATTCTGGGGCTGGGTGGGCTCTTATTTCCTTGGTGCATTCAGCTGACTTGAATCCCTCTCTCAGAAATGTAAGTCCTGTGTGAGCCTTGGCAGTGGAGGTTTTATCAAAGCAAGATGAAGAGCCACCAAAAAAGCAAAAACTAATATCAAAGGGATGAGGAGGGGTCCCAAACCACCATTCTGTGGGTTAAGAGGACTGGTTTTAAGGGGGAAGCATATTTTGCTCACCACAGGGTCATAAGGATTAAACCAGGGGAAAAAATTCTGGGTTTTATTTATCTAGAATTTATCAAGACTCAGCTTGGGTTTCCTGACCTGATAAGAACAAGGAGAGAGCAATCAGCAGGAATTGATATGCAGTGCCTTTCCATTCCTCATTGCAATGATCTGGGTCTTTCCAAAACTGGGCACTAACATCCCCAGATGGGGCTGCTCAGGACTGCCAGGCTGGTGTTTGAATGTCCCTCTTAGGTGTAAATGATTTCTCATGCAAACCTCTTGAGCTGAAGTGTGCAGTGACAGGGAGTGAAGCCTGTTCTCTGCTTCCTCTTAGGAAAATCCCAGAGAACTGTTGTCAGGCTCTTAGGCTGTGGTGAGAGCATTTGCCAACACTCACCCCCCAGTTTTGATACAGGGGGAGGCAAAAAGTCTGGGTTTGGGTCTGTGTTCTCTAAGCTCCTGTTCAGCAGCTTCACTTTGCATTGGTCATTTATTTACTTGCCTGCACTGGAGTGCTGGCTGGATCAGAGTGATGCAAGCTGCTTCTTTAGGACGTGGAATAAAACCCAGGGCTGTCCCAAATGTCCAAGGAGGGTCCTGAGGTGCAGCACGCTTGGGTTTGGGGTTGGTTTGCCCCTGTGGCAGCTGCCTCCTGGCTGTTTCTCTCTGCCTCCAGAGAGAAGGCAGTAGATGCATTTCACATGAAGTGAGGTTCCATAGACCACAGAGGCCGATGGGGATGATTTGGAAATGAACTGGTTGTTCTGGCTGGCAGCTGTCCGGGGCCACCTCACATCACTGCTCTGGGTCTCAGATGCCTTGGAAGCAAAAGTCGCTGCTTTATGTGGTAAAGCCACATCAGCTGGAAGGGAGAGCAGGGCTGTGGTGTTTGACAGCAAGGTGGCCAAAACCAGACTGTGAGGCTGAGTATGAGAACAGCTCAGTGGACCCAGTGGTTCCAGTTTCCAGGTGTTTGGAGGGAGAGGGTTTGGGGTGCACAGCGTGTGTGTCGCTGTGGTTCTGGGTTGCTCCCCGTGCAGCTGGCTCCAAATTGTTGTAAAACCACCCATTTTGTGTGGTTTGGGTGTTTTAGCCAAAAGCATTTGACTGGCTTGGGCTTGCCCCAACCCTGGAAGTGTCCAAGGCCAGGTTGGATGGGGCTTGGAGCAACCTGGGATAGTGGAAGGTGTCCCTGCTCGTGGCAGGGGCTGGAATGGGATGTCTTTAAGGTCCCTCCCAACACAAATCATTCTGGGATTTTATGGTAATTATTTGGGGCTGGAGATGGAAATTCAGGTGAAAGCTGAGCAGGGGAAGATGCTGGGGACACAGTGGGGGAAGCTCCTCAACCTCCCAGCTGGGGCCTCGCTGCTTTTGGGAGCAGGTCCTGGGAAACACCACCCTGCTGCTCAGAGCTCACACAGACAAATGTGCAGCCCCCAGCCAGGGTCACACAAATGCTGTGTGGAAAGAACTGCAGCCCTCCCAGCAGAAAGTGTCTGATAGAACACTGTGACCCCTCTGCCAGCCCAGCTACAGTTTCTAGGAAGCAAAAATCTTGTTGTGGGTGGGTGGTTGGGATGGAGGGTGTGCACAGCACAGACCCTGATCCTGAGAGCACCCAACCAGCCCAAAATGGGACCATTTAAGTGTAGAACTGCCCTCTGCCCAGGAGCTGGCATGTCTCAAGCTCAGCACAGTAGCCCTGGCTCGGGGACCCTCACTCTGCAGAGGCCACACGAGCCCCAGCCCAGCTCTGCCTTGTGCAACTTCATTTTCAGAGCAGCTTGTTTGCTCCCCTGCTTGCTCCAGTTATATTCCCTGGCTTTCCCCTCCCTATAAAACAGGAATACACAAACACAGGCTGGTGCTGATGGGGCACATTTGGGAGGTGGAAGGCACTGACCCTTGCAGGGAGACTTTGCTGCCTCTGCTGCAGAGCAAACCTTTCCCCCATCCTCACCAGCTCGGCATGGATTCCCCATCACAGGAAAGATGGGGTTTGCATGAGGTCTCAGCAAGCAGGAGGACAAGCTGGGGAGCTGAGGGCTTTCCCCTGGGTTTTGCCGTTGTTGCACACCTAACCCTGTCTGAGTTATCCACACCTTCCAAGGGGTTGTTGTTTCTGAGATAAATCTCCAGATTTTCACAGTGGGGTTTGCTCCGTCCATTTGCAGAGGTGGGGACATTCAGGCACAAGGCACAAGACAGGGAAATGGAGGTGGGATGCCCCTAAGGCACGGGGAGGAGGAGAGAGGAGTTTCTCCTATGCCCTTAGTATCCCTGAGCCTTTCCTGCTCGTCCCTCTCCCTTCCTGGCCGGAGATGACGGCCCCGGAGCACACACGGAGCTCCCTTATCTGCGCCCTGTCTGCTTCCCCCGGTGCCAGCTGCACATCACACACGAGGAAGCCAAAGATCCGGGCTAACAGCACTCCCCTGGGAAGCAGACAGCAAACAGCTGCCAGCATTCACAGCTGGAAAGGCAGCAGATGTGTGGGGATTTGTCTTCCAGGGGGACAGTCCCCCATCCTCTCCCCGTCTGCCAGAAGAGGGGCAGGTGCCCCCCATCCCTGTAGAGTTCAGATTTGGGGTAACCCCAGGTGTGACACTTCCATTAAGCTGAGCCATATCTGCATTCACAGCTCTAAAGCTCCCAAGTCATCCCCAAGCTGGCACTTGGCTGCCAAAGCTGGTGCAGCAGGTCCTGGGAGCCTTTCCAAAGAGCAGCACACGGTGGAGGGGTTTGGGACCAACCTGCTGCCACCCACATGTCCCCATCCCACAGTCCTGCAGGACACAGATGTTGGGTATGAAATGCCAGCAGCGCTCAGCTGTTCTCCCAGGCTGTGACCCTGGTAGGAATTAAAGCCCTGCTTTTTACAGCCCTGTCAAGCACATTCCCACCCCCACAGACCCCCTCGTGTATCCCTGTGACTCCTCCCCAGCAAAACACCTTTAGGGCAGTCAGCAGGGAAGGAAAGGTTCCCCCTGTCTATGCTCCCATAATAATTTCTGGCTTCATTAATACATTCTTCCTGTCTGAGGCCCATCTGAAAGCCAAGCTGTGACTTTGGCCTTGACAGAATCTCAGGGTTTTGCCTGTTTTCAGGCTCTTTATTCAAATATAAGGCCTTAATGAGAATGACACAGTGAAGAAATCCAGCCTCACTGCTTTGTTTCCTGAATATTTTCATCCCAGCTGATGGTATCAGGTTGCTGGGTGTGGGTTTTTTTCCCCTTTTATGAATGAACATAATACTTTTACAGAAAGAGAGGTGTGAGCTTGGATGTTTTCATCCCCAGATTTTAGTGGTCATTAATAATGCCTGCAGTGCTTTCTGTAAGCACGAGCCAAAGATTTGGGATGTAACAGCTTCCTAGTGGAAAAAGGGATTTTGTCCAAATCATAAGGCTTTGCAAAGATGACACCTTGATTCTGATAAATTCCTTTCACTTTATTTCCTGCTTTTTGTCTTGCTCTTGTAAAACAACTTGCCAGGTATATATTTAGACATATATTTATAATAGAGATGCCTGCTTTAAACAAATTACTAGTTAATTAAATGAAATATTTCTGCCTGGTTAAGAGGGGGAAAGTGCAGCTACTTGTAACTGGAAGGGAGGATGCTGTGAGCTCCTCCTGGAGCCAGGCTGTGCCCAGAGCAGGTGAGCACATCAGATTTGCCACGAGTCCCTGGTCACCCCGAGTGCAGGTGTTGGGGTGCCCAGGGAGGGGCAGGACTCAGGTTCTGCCTCGTGGCCCTGAACTCGGTGCAGTCTCATCTCTACCTTGTGATGAATCCCAGCTGATTTTCCAGCCTCAGCTGTACAGCCACTCGTGTTGGATTATAAACTGGAGCTTGTACAGGCTGTATGTGAGGTTTGTGGCTTCCTTCCCCTCTCTCTGCCTCCAAAGTCCATGATTCTTAATAAATCATCCTTTAGCCCGAGTTGAGTCTTGCTGTTTTAAGTTTAACTAGATTATTTTTTTGCTGATAAGGCAGACTTTGAATTCTTCCCAAGACCACGGGTTGGGGCCCGTAGTATCATGGAGGAGAGAGTGTTCATTGTGATCTATCACATGCAGTGGGAACAGCACCAAGCCCTCAGGTTTCCCTGAGATCAGCACTTGCAGGCACAGCACTTGCATCTCATGGAGCTGGTGGGAGGGAACAGCCAGGGCTCCCACCAGAGATGTGGAAAATGGACAGGGATGACAGGAAAATGTCGTATTATACATCTAATTCTTCCACTGTACCAGTGCTAACAACTTCCTAAGGCTTTGATCCTGACTTCCCTCCAAATTTCTACTCTTCCATCTGAACAGATCCAAACCCACCCAAGGGTGGGACCAGACTGGAGCAAAGCATTGAGAGAACCTGCTACACCCTTTTGTTTCCCTTTTTTTTCTTTGCCACCACCCTGACACCACATAAATTTCTTTTTCTCGACAGCTCCAGGCAAACATGTCAGGTTTTCAGATCCATCATGATCCGATCCTTGTTCTCCCGGCCAGTGCCTGGACTCCTCTCCCGGTTGTTGACTTTGGCCTCCTCCTCAGAGCCCAGAGCAGCTCCCATCACATCCCACAGAGGTCTCCACGT
Organism: Climacteris rufus; assembly: GCA_013398175.1. NCBI lineage: Eukaryota > Metazoa > Chordata > Aves > Passeriformes > Climacteridae > Climacteris > Climacteris rufus. The sequence continues at coordinate 73,431 of VZRZ01008706.1, read as the reverse complement.
TGTGTTCCTGCAGGATTAACCCTGCCAAGACCAATGCAGCACATGGCACAGGTCACCCTTATCGGGAGAAGAACCAGCCCAGCTCTGGGTAGAGCAGCTCCGTGAGGGGCTTTACTGATACGAGGTGGGAGGTGGAGGAGTCCTCCTTGAGGCCTGTCATGTGCCAACAGCCTGTGGAAAGAATGGATTAGTCAAGATTAAAGGTATTCCTGAGGAGAGCAACTGCGAGGGATGGTCAGGATCCAAGAGACCCTGCGTGGTTGTGGTTTCCAGACCCGTTCTCCCTCTGCTAATGCCTGACACTGGGCAGCCCAGTCCCTTCCACCCCTGTCTGCCCTTGGGCTGGCTGTGACCCCCCAGCCTGACTCATCCTCACAGTTTAGCCAAAAAAAACGCATCCCTGCAGTGCCAGCATCCCCCCGGTGCTGGATGGGGGTGGAACATCTTTTATCTTACTTGGCCCAGCAGGCCACAAATTCCTGTGGCGTTCTGGGCTGGGTGAGGAAGGGTCTTGCCTGGTGTCCCCCCGCTCAGAGGCAGCTCCCTGTGTCACACATGTAGTTTGTAGTGCTGGAAAATCTGTGCTGCTGCCCAGCTGGGGGCTGGAGATCAGCCAGGGGCCACCCGTGCCTCTGTGGGAAGGCAAGATGGGAAGACATGGTGAAGCTGTGTCCTCACAGGAATTTGTCTTGCTTTCCTTTTTTTTCTATTTTTCTTCTTTCAGTGAAATTTTAAACCACAAAGATGCCATTTTTGTTTTTCTACAGGTCAGGAAGGGCAGTGGCTGTGAGCTGGTGGCACCTGTCCTGTCTGTGCTGCCTTCCTGATGAAGCCACCAGCACCTTCCCAACCTTCCCCTCGGAGACTTTTGCAGGAGATCAGTTTGGCTGGCAAAGGCTGGGGCCACCTCAGACGTGGGCTGTGCTCCTCTCCAGTGAATCATGTTGGCAGGGACGCTGGCAGCACCCTCTGTGGGATTTGGTGGGCCCTGGATTCCCTCCCACCTCTCCTCACTGCAGCCATCACTTGGCGATGGAACTCCCAGGGCGAATCCCTCAGAGAAGGGGGGAGTTTCATCATGTATCTGCTGATGGATGCGTGTTTTCCTTGGCCTTCTCTGCCTCATGGCTGCTGGATAGTTATCTGAGTGATGAATTCATCTGCACAGGGACCCCTGAATCGTGGGGGCAGAGGGAAAGCATCTGTTATAGCGGCTTGGCACGAGGGAGAAGGAATAGCAAAGAGGAGAGGGGTGCTGGTTCCACATCAAAGCCGTGTCTCCACTTCCAAGCCCATATTTTTCCTAGCCTATCTCCCAGATTTCATCTGGCCGTGGTGAAAGCAGGCACAAGCCAATGGTCTTGTGTGTTGGAGGCTCATGCCTCTGCAGGGAGAGAAGGGAATTTCTGAACTCCAGCTGTGCTGGGCATGTTACTTTCCTCAGTGCCAACCCTGCCAGGGATGTTTTTTTCATGGGGTGGAGAGCACTGCTATTCCATGGAAATGCTTCCGCTCCAGGCCACTGCACTGCCAGAGGGGGATGTGACAGGGAGCGTCGGGGTCACAGCTCGGATCACACACAGAGCCCAGGTTTGAAAATCCCTGGCTCCCTCCAGCCCTGCTGCCAGGCTGCTCCACACCCCATGTGGAGCCAGCAGCCCCCAGCTTGCTGAGCTCACAGGTTCCAGCAGCAGGGAGAGGGGCAGAGCTGAGCCCTGAGCACTCACCCGTGGCACCTCCTTGTGCCCAGGCACACGTGGCTGTGGGATGCTCTGGAGGGCTTGCACAGGTGAGGATCCTTCTTCCCCTAAACAACCTGGGACGTGCAGCCTGCAGGATCTGGGAGCCTTTTCTCCAGATTGAGTGGCCCAGCATGAACCTGGAGTTCACAGAGTGGGACTGTGGGCTTCACATCCCCTGTGAGGAGGCACAGGCAGTGATCTTTGTGAGTGCTGAAACCCAAATGCCCCTTAGGAACAGCATGATGGGTTCGAGTTGGATTTGTTTCAGGAAAGAGATAACATGTCTCTGATGGAAAGCTGGATGGGACAAATGCAGGACAGGGATGCGGGGCCAGACACTCATGGGACATTAGGAAGGGTCAGGTGGGTGTGTAGAGCCATTTGGAAAGAGATCTGGCCCCCTGCTGCTGTGCTATATTGCTCTGAAAACAAGGCCGTTTTTTTTCTGTCTAAATCCAGGATCCCAGAGTGAAACCAGTATCCCCAGAGGTCTGACAGAGCAGCTGTGGGGAACAGCCTCTTGCCTTGGTTTCTCCAAGCTGTGTCCCCAGGGCAGGTCGTGTGACAGCCAGGCCTGTCAGAGAAAGCAAACCCTCCATCACCTCATCCCTTTGGAGTGCCAAATCAGAAAGCTCAGCAGCCCCCCCAGACCTCCTGGAGATCATCTGGGTGCCATAGCAGCAGGAAAAAAAAGCTGGGAAATGGGTTAAATTTCTTTTCCCCCACATTCTCAAAGCGTTCTTCATGACGGGACCTTTTGCCAGCATTGTGCAATGCTGGCTCACGTTTTCCTTGAACTTTAGTTCTGCTTTAATCCGTGCCACAGCAGTCTCCAGGGAAAGGAATGTTGCTGATTCCTGACTTAAGCTGTGATCAAAACCTTCCAGCTCCTTCCCAGGCCATTGTTCTGTGTCCTGTCAGCACTGTCCCCAGGGCAAGGGCAGCTCTGTACCTGGATCAGGAGAGCTCCTCCCTTGGAGCCAACGCTCCCTTCTCCATCCCCACAAAGCGATCCCGCAGATGCCTTGGAAAATCAGCATTGTGGCTCCTGGTGCCCCAAAAACCACACTGAGCTCTCAGATGCTTGTTTGTTTGTTTTGGCACGAGGGAAAAGGGCCAAATTTACGTTTAGGGAAATGTATCATGCATCCTTCATCTGGGAAAGCCGTTCCCCACTTCCTTCCCTTATCAGTTAACGAGGTGGTTAATGCGGGAAAGGCGCTTGGACAGCACAAGCCACTGACCACATGTCAAATGTTACTGCTGCAGATATTAACAGCCTGACTCTTGGGCAATGTTTCTGGGCACTGCCAGCTCCAGGAATGGTGGATTTTAGGAGGATCCACGCCCTCACCCAGGCTGGGGTGCGAGGTCAGGGCTTGGGGGTTGTTCCGGGTGGTTTGGCCAATGATTCCATTCTCCCAGGGGATGAGCTGGAGGACAGTGAAACCCACAGCAGCAGGCAGGGGTGGAAACCTTCCACTTTTTTTTGGAAGATTGGGAGCAGGAGAGGAGAAAGCAAAGGGGTTCACACAGGCAAGGAGGGTGCACACGTGTTGTCCGGATTACAGCCATCCAGACCCCCCTCTTTCCAGGAAAGGGCAGCTCTCACCCCAGCCTTCCAAGGCCACTTTTCCTTGGAAATGATGATGAGCTGCTGGTAACAATCTCAGCTGGCTCTTTCCTGGAAGAAGCCTTTGCTGTCCCACCCTCCTGCCACCCTTCCCCACCCCAGAGCATTTCCTCCAGGGATATTTCCAGCCCTGCCAGTTCCTCCAGAACCCCTCAAGCCATCTGTTTCACATGGGGCCAGTTGCCTGCAGCCCAGTGTCCATCCCAGATGGAGATGGACAGTTTTTGGCAGGAGGGAAAGCTATGCCAGGCATTGGGATTGGGCTCTGCTTGGGGGGTTTCCCCCTCAGTTTGGGGGTTTTGTTCAAATCTAATTTATTAACACCACAGGGTCAAGCCATCTGTGTGTGCTCAGGACGGTAAAGCTGAGTTTGCATTTGTGAGAAAGCATTTGGAGGGGGACAAGGAAGACAAAAGCTGTATTAAGGCCCTTAATTTAAGTGCCAGGATAGCTCTGGGTGTGGACCCCGGATCCCTGCTCCAAGACCATCCTTGAGGGGTTAAAACATTTCCTTCTCCATCTTCAAACCTACAGTTTTTAAGCTTCTTCTCATCTGCAGATGAGGCAAAGTTATTTAAATGATGCGGGTTATCTAAAGACCCTTTCCAAACTTGTCTTCAGTTGAAGAAATAATTATTTGTATGGTCTTGAATCCTATAGGTGTCCTCCAAAAAATTGGAAGAGAAATTTGATCTAATAAATCTCCAAGGACTGAGTTTTGGTGGATTTACTTATTCAGATTCTGTTTGTGTGTTGCAGGTTAAACCAGGGAGTCCGCGTTCTGCAGACTTGACTGGAAAAGTGGGAATTCTGCCTGGAGGAAAGAAGCAACACAAATAAAAGCAGAAAATACCTGATTCCTACAAACCCCTTCTCCGTATGTCCGAATTGAGGGGTGCATCCCCTTCCTCCCTGGCCCAGGAAGGACCACACTGCCTCCCTTGTCCCTCAGCCCCCAGAGCTTGGTGCCACCGTCCTGCCCCAGGCTGGGGATGGCCATTGTCATCCAGACAATGGGGATGGAGCATGGATGGAAAATGATACCCTGTGCTGAGCTGACAACCAGCTCTCTGTTCCCCAGGCAAGTTCCCAGCTCCTGGGTGAAGGGAGCATTCCCACCCCAGGCAATCCCTGCTTTGATCTTCCTGCTGCTGTGCTGCTGCTTCTTACAGCTCCTGGATAATCCAGGACTTTAAAAATATGGAGGAGAAGGAAAATATTCTTTTCCAGCCTTGTTTGCTGGTGGTTCTTGAGGAATCTCCCACAAAACCTGCTTATAGGAGCGTGGCAAGGGAACACAGAGGAGGGAAAGCCCTCTGGAATGCCCAGGCTGTTGGATGATACTCACACCAGCTTCACATTCTCCTTAAACCATCTCAGCCATCTCTCAGAATGGTGAGGGCACAAATTCACCCAGAATGTGTGGAGCAAACTGTGGTTTAGCATTTCTCATGTCACCTTTTGTTTGTTCCAGAACCACAGAATCCCAGAAGGGTTTGGGTTGGAAAAGCCCTCAAAGCCCATCCCATTCCAAGGGATAATAATGCCAAGGGCAGGGACACCTCCCACTAGTCCCATCCAACCTGGCCTTGGACAATTCAGGAAACAGGATATTAGCTGAGGAACACAAGTGTTTTGGGGACTATATATGACCATGGGAGTTCAGGATGAGGTTTTTCCCAGCTGATGCCATTCCAAAATTGTGACAGACTCCATCCCCTCCTCACCCAGCCTGCAAACCCTGTCTGTCTGCCTCTGTGATGCATCCCATGGTGGTACAGAGCAGGCAGCTGTGGGAAAGGAGCTGTAAAGAAAATAATCTGGCCTATTTCTCTGCAAAAGTGCCAGGAGGAAGGGGCTGGGATGGAGGAGATCCGAGTCCCCTTCCACCCAGTCCCTCCAAGGTCTCACAGCCTCGCCAACCATATTCCAGTTTGCAGACTGGTGCAGTCTGACCAGTGTGAGGGGGCACTGGTTTGGAGAAAGTGGAGGCAGGACAGGATTTTTGCATGCCAAACCCATTTTCTCAAGTTTTCTCTTTATTTTTTTAATGTACTTTTGAGGGATGGCCAAACACAGAAAACTGTAGCCCAAAAGGAATTGTATCCAAAGAATTTATGAGCGACTTAAACAGAGATGGCAGTGAGAAGAAACTGAAAGCCAGATGTAACTGCAGTTTTAGATGGCTTTTAGTTTAGTTTCAGATTTTTTAGGGGCTCTGACAGGGAACTGATGGATTTTTGCAATGTCTGTAATCGGGTATTGAGGCAACTGTGAACTTTTGATCACTTATTTCTTGGTCTTCTGCCCACATCCAAAAGGGGAGTATCTGACCATCTCCTTAACCTCTTGCCTTTAGATGCTGAGACAAGGAAGAGAACAGCAGGAATCAGCAGAAATGCTGTGGAAACATGGATTCAGGAGCTGTGAAACCCCAAGCAGAGCAGAGACCTGCTCCTCTTGAAGGAACATCCTGGGGAAGCAGCTCCAGAGAAAGAAGAAGTTATTCCAATTAAACAGTTTGTGTGTTCTCTACCTCGTTATGCTCATTCTGGCCTGGAGTGATCTGGGAGCACCAGGAAATCTTGGCTTTGCTAAGGAGGGAAGATCAGAGTAGTGATGAGTTGGGAGGAAAGGTCCACTGCTCACAGCAGGGACAAGTGGCTTTTGAGGGGGGCCAAGCAAAAGCCTCCCCCAGCAAGTGCTGCTGCCGTGAGGACATCCTTGGCTGAACCTCTGTCTGCCAGGATGGGGTAAGGGATGAGGCTGAGATGCTCAAGGCACAGGATTTCCCTGTTACCAGTAAGGGCTCTGATCTTCTTAAACTGTTCCACTTTGTGGGGAGAAATCAGCAACAGCACTGCAATGGGTCCCAAGGATTGAATGGAAAACCTCAATTAACCAGAGCAGAGGAGGCTTGCACAGCTTCAGTGGAAAATGACAAGGGATAATTAGGGCAGGGACATCAGCATCCTCTGCTGCTCCTTTTCCTCTGCTTTGGAGAACAGTAGAATCACAGAATCACAGGATGGTTTGGGTTGGAAAGGAGCTTAAAGCCCATCCAGTGCCACCCCTGCCGTGGGCAGGGACACCTTCCACTGTCCCAGGCTGCTCCAAGCCCTGTCCAACCTGGCCTTGGACACTTCCAGGGATGGGGCAGCCTCAGCTTCTCTGGACAACCTGTGCCAGGGCCTCACCCCCCTCACAGCCAAGAATTCCTTCCCAATATCCCATCTAACCCTGCCCTCTGGCAAAACCCCCGTCACTCCATGCCCTGGGAGGCTGACACCTTGGCAGCACCCCTGGCTGATGTGGGGGTCTTGGTGCCCAAGCTGGGCAGAGCAGCCTCCTCCTCCTCCCTCCTGTACCCCATCAGCATCAGGAACTGGCGCTCTCCAGTGTGTTTAACTCCACTCTGTGTTTTGCCAGAGACTGTTCTTAAGAAATAAGGCTCTGCCTTTTCATCATTCCTCCGAGCGTCTGTCTGATGTCATTCTGTCTGGCAACCGAGCCATCAAAAAGAGGCTCCCCTGGGAGAAATTTCTCAAACAAACAGCCAGTGAGAAAAAAATAATAACCCTTTAAACATAATAAAGTGCAAAACCCCACAGCGTCTTCTTGATAAATGAGAAGGGAGCGTAACCTCGACTCCAAGCACAGAAAGCTGCCTCCTACCCTGGCCCAGAGCAGGGATGTGCTCTGTGCTTACCTGGGTGATTAGCCTTAATTGAAGCTGTTGCAGAGGCTGAGATCACGAGGCTCAGGTCCAGGAACAGGTTTGGGCCAGCAACACCCGCTGCCATCACTCCCAGCTGCAGGGCCGTCCCGTGTCCCACCGGCACACGGGACCTGCACGTCAGGCAGGTTCAGCTCTTCATGGGCTTTAGCACTTGGGGTTTTTTCCATTGTGTGAAGGATGTGAGTGCCTGCAAAGCAAATGCTGGCTCTGCTCCTCCACACCCATTAATTCCTGCAGGCTGCAGGGTGACAAACACCCCGCTGCCAGCTGGGAGCCCCTGGGATGTGTGGAGGCTTCTGTGACAGCTCTGGTTTTGGTTCAGAGACCTGCTCACTGAAATAGGTAAGACTGAAGGAAGTTCATGCAACCCTATGCAAAACTTCAGCCCCTAAATCAGGTAAAGAGTCTCCCAAGTGCCACACTTCCAAAATAAAACCAACCAAGCCGTGACTTGACTGTGGATTTGGATAACAAAGTTGGGAAGAATGGGGTTTAATCACACAACCATGGAATCACAGAATGGTTTGGGTTGGAAGGGACCTTAAGCATCTGGTCCAGCCCCCTGCCGTGGGCAGGGACACCTTAATCTGTGGGAGCAGAGTTTGAAGAGGGGCTGCCATGGAAGGGAATGCATTGCACTGATGAAAAGCCGCCCATCTGAGCTGGATCCCAGCTGAATTATCTTGGATCCGTCCCTCGCACATCTGTAGCTGTGATCCTCCTTTCCAAGCTGCTTCTCCTCAGAGCACTTTGCAGAGGTCATTCCTCTTTGCAAGCCTCGTTCCCTCTTGCCTTGCAAACATCTCTGCCATTTTCTTCCCTCCTGCTGGGAGGTTTCAGGGCTTTCAGCAGAGCCCCTCTTCACTGTTCCTGGTGAAACCACCTGCTCTTCACTCAGCTTTCCTGGGAAACTTCCCACCAGCAGCTCTGTTGTATAAAACAGGTCCATTTTCATCCCCAGGACCCAGAGCTGGGAGCGGAATTTGCTCCTGCTGAAAGCCTGATGCTGGGGCGAGCATCCCACAGCCCCAAAACGAGGTGTCAGTGGTTTCTCTGTGGTTTCACAGGGTCACTGCTGCAAGGCTGAGATGAAATCCAGTGCAGGAGCTTCCCAAGGAGCAGCTCCAACAAATCTGGGAGAGGGTGTTGAGAAGCACATCCAGCTTAAAGAAATACAGCAGGATTGTACCCAGAGCATCCCTGCTTCCTGCAGGATCTCAGCCCTGTCATGCTGGGGTCTCATGGGTGCAGCAATCTCAGGGCTCACATTCACCGTTTCCATTTTTTCCCCGAGTGGGAAAACTTCTGGAAATTCCTGGGAAATATCTCTTTTTTCCTGCTGCTTGAGGCCAGTTTCCTTCCTTGCAGATTGCAACAAAAACAGCAACGTGCCAGTCAGAACAAACCAGCCCCTCCAGCCCTTCCAGCTGTTTCATGGGAGGTCACTGCTTCCCACATTCCCAAGGCAGGGCCATGGGTTCCCTGACACCATCTCTTGCCTTTGCAGCAGGAGGGGAAACTGAGGCACAAATCTGACCTTTTTTAGAGGAGACCTTCACCAGACCTCTGCATGATCTGAAGAGATGGGGTGAATACCCCTGTTTGCCAGGCTGGGATTTGGTTTACATCCCTCAGTTCCCCTCGAATAGAGATTTTCTCTGCTCTGGGATGCTACACAAATCTCCCTTTCTGGCTCTCTTAGGTGTGATCCTCACTCCCAAGCCCCCCAAACCCATAAAACCCCCTTTTTGCGTCTCAGAGGGGCTGGTATCTCCCACACTTGGCTGGGGGAGCTGTAAGGTTTTCCAATCATCTGTTAATGATAGGAAAGCAGCTTTTATTCCCTCTCTTCCCCGGTCTTGGCAGGGAAGGTGGAATGCGGATCGTGGAGAGGTGCAGCCACCTTTCAGGCCAACAGCTGCTTTGGGGGATGGGTTAGATAAATGTGCAGGGTTTCCAATCAGCCCCACAGACCCCAGCCAGGAGATTCACCGGAGCAGGGCTGCGGGGGAATGGCTGACCGGGACAAATGGGATCACCGGGACAAATGGGATCACTGGGACAACGCTGCGCTCATCACGGGCAATCCTGGCTTGGGAATCCACAGCAACAGCTCCATTTGGCAGCTTTGGAGAGGGCAGAGATAAAACCATGTCAGCTTGCCTTGGAAAGAGCTGAAGCACACAGGGATCTGCTCCAAGACATCTCTTGGATGCTCGGGCTGTCCCAGCGGGAGGAACCAACCCTGCTTTGAAGACCAAGGTGTGTTTTTCCCCCCACCCTGTGAAGGGGGAGCAGGGATGTGGTGGGGCTGCGGCCCCAGCACGTCTTGGGAGGACATATCAGGCTCAGGAGTGAAACTTTCCAGGTGTTTTTCTATGAACCTGTGAAGGCTGGTCACCCATTTTCCATGGTGGCAATGGGACACCTGGGCAGCAGAGGGACCACCCCAAGGCATTCATGGGCAGGAGGATTCACAGACATGGGCAGGCTGGGGAAGATCCACATCTCTGCATGCACAGACTCTGGATGGATGGACAGACTCTGCTTCCTTCCAGGACCTTCTCCAAGTGACTTCCCAGCCACAAGCCGTGTCACCAGAGCACCTCTGCCACCGTCAGGGTGTTCCTCCGAAGTGGGGGGACAACCTCACACATCGAGAGGACTCGTGGGAAGTTTGGATTTCTTCTTCTTCTCCCTCTCTCCTCTCTCTCCTCCCCTCTGGCCACCCCCTTCCTGCTTCTCTGCCCGGTGCAGTGGGAAAGGAAACAGCCACAGGGAACCACGCTCTGAATTTCCAGCTGAGCACAGCGCAAGGCAGCCCCGGGAACTGCCCAGCACCCTCTGATCTCCCACTGTCCAAAATCAAAGCAAGACCAAAGCTCTGTCTCCTTTTTCCCTCTTGCCAAAGGCTAGAAATCCCATCAAGACCCAAAGCATATCCTTCCAGTGGGAGATTTATACCGGGGGAAGGGGCAGAATTGGTTATTTGATGGTTGTGTTGGGGGTTATTTTAAAGTCCTTAATATCTCCCTCCCTTCTTTCTCCGTACAGCACAAATCCCCTTTCCAACACATGCACAAGAGCAGAGCTGAACCGTTTGCACAGAAAACAGGTGATAAATCACAGGGCCATTGATTCAAACCATTCCAGGGAATGGGAAACACATGGACGGTCTTTCTAATTAACTGTTTGATATGGCTGCGGTGAGTTTGGGTGTAGTTTCCAATGTTTTGCATTTGGCTTGGCTCAGCCCTCTCCATGGTAACTGCAGTTTACTGGAAAGTGAGAAAATCCTGTGTTCGAGGGGGCTGAAGTGACTTGGTACAGCTCAGCTCAATCCCATGAAAAAAAGCAACAGAAGAAAAGTAACTACGGTGTTTGCTCCATGGGAACGTCCCCTTCTCTTTCTCTTTTCAGCTGGAAAAACAAAGCAAATGAAACAGTCCCTCTTTATCTGTAATTCTGCACCTTCTGGTGAGCTGTGGAGTGCTCAGAGCCTTCTCAGTCAGGCTGGAGGGTGAGGAGCCTGACCCACCCTCCCTGTCCCTCTGCCAGCTCTCCCACCATCAGAGGCACCAAACAACCCCTTGATCATCTCTGCCCGCTCAAACCACACACCAACCACCCCAAGAAGTGTCAGGCTGTGGATGTGCTGAGATCCCTTTCCACCCACAGAGCTCAGTGCATGTGTCTGTCTGCCTCAGGCAGGACACATTCACGGGTTTCCTTTTATTCCCAGGGTGGCACCTTGCACTGGGTGTCACTGCTTGGGTCTGGGGTGCTGTCCCAGCAGGGTGGAGGGGCTGTCCTAGTAGGGTAGAATCCAGGGATGCCTGGATTTAACCCTGATTTATGCTGTCAGAGTAACCAAATCTCTTAATTAGTGGATAATTCACAGTGAGAAACTCTGCTGAGGACCCCATATGCTCCAAAAGGATGGGAGGAGCTTCAGCTCTTCAGGTACAACTTCTGCCCCCAGCAGAGGATCCAAAGGGACACCCCAGTCTTTCCAGCTGAAGGAACGGGTTGAGCTATTCCTTAAAAGTCAGTGGTCTTCACATGGAAAGAAAAAGCATCAAGGTGATGCCTGGGGACCTGCAACACCCAGGTTTAAATCTGAAGTTGGCTTCAGGGTTCTCCAGTAGTGTGTGCTTAGGGAAGGATGTGCTTCTCCACTGGGATACAGGAGCAGGTACCCATGGGACAAACCTGGGAGACTGGAATGGGAGCTGCTCTGGGGACGCCCCAGCACTGAAATTGGGATGGAGCCAACCTGGAGCAGTTAGAGGTGATGCAGAGCACGAGGATGGGGTTTGGAAATAACGGGAGGATGGGGAAGGGTGGGCTGGGGGCACAGAGATCTGCCAGGGCCCCCTGTGTCACTGAGGATTGGGTTCAGCACATTCCCTGGGGACACTCACCCCAAACCTGCTCCAGCCCAGTGAGTCCCACCGGCATCGCCAGAGCAGCCAGTGCATTAAAATGTAATTTAAAAGGGAATAAAGATTTAATCCATCTGCATTTAAAAACAGTTTGTTCCCATATCCTGTTCTTGGCACGTCCTCCCAGCTGGGCCATTGCACCTCTCTAACAGGGGCACAGCTGCTGGAGGCACCGAGCAGCAAATGAGGTGGAGGTGGTCATATTTTATTTTCTACTGGCTTTTTTTTTTTCCTTTTTCCCCCCATTTTCCCCTTTTTTCACCACAGCTCCCTGGGGCCCCAATGGAACACCTGGCCAAGCCACTTCTGGTTCCATTTATTGGCAGGTAATTTATTTGTGGATCAGCAGGGAAAAGTGACCCAACAATTTGCTGGATGTCTATCAGCTGACCCTTTGGTTTGAACACGGGCTTGTTGGGTGTTTGGGGCCTGATCCACACTTCCAAGGAAGTCAGATCTCCCCTTTAAGATCCAGGGCTGATAGATCTCAATCCAAAAGCACTGGGGGAAATTAGTCAAATAAATACTCTGTGAATATTATTACATATTATTCATTCTCTGGGAATATTTGAAAGCATTATTCCCTCTTTGTGTGTGTTATTAAAGCAGCTCCCACTCAAAGGAGGAAATTAAATTGTAAAAATCAGTGGGTTTCTCTGTCCTTTTATCTTCTACGCTCTCTTTCCTCACCATCACTTTCTTCCAGCCCTTGTTTTTTGATAAGGATAAGGGAGAAGCACCTCAGATCCCAGCAGGAATTTGCCTGCCATCCTTCCCAGTGTGTATTGGTGTTGTAGCAGGAAGCTCAACTCATTGCATCTGAAAGGTGTCAACAGGCTAATGCTCCCTTGTCAGCAGACCCTTCCAAACCCTCTTAAGCCCTTCCAGTGGCCATGGATCCTGTTCAAATTCTGTTCCCCATGTTTGGCTAAAATTATCCATCCTTCAAAGATATAAACGATTTTTTTATTTCTTTTTTCACTTGCACCATCAAAAGCGTGGGGTTATTTTCCCTTTGAATAAAAATGCAGAGGTGTTTTCCAAGGAGACATTTTGGAAAAAAAAAGAATGAAAATTTTGCAGATTTTGCAGCCAAAAGCAATTGACCCTTCTCCCCAGGGAAGGGTTTCATTTACTTCTGGCATTGCCACACATACCAGTGGTCAACCCCACCGTACACAGGGCTGATCACAGCGTGTAAAATGAAACAGGATCCTTTGCATGGGCTTTTGGGAACAGCCAGAGCCTGAGCTGCACAGGAAATACATCAGGGAACACCACGGGTCACAACCTTGGGTTTCAGCAACAAATCCTGCTGGTTTCCCAGTGCCCCTAGAGCAGAAGACGCAGGAGCCGGCAGCTGATCCCATATTGATGGCTGAGAAACTTCCAAAACACTCTGAAAGAAGCAATTTTCCCTGTTCCTGGGTAGCATCTGGGGGCTGATCTGCATTTTTACAAACTCAGCCTGTGTGCCAGCCCCCCCTGCACATATTGAACAGCTTTGTTAAATTGTTCACACCCTTCTCTGCTCTTAGGAGGGTCTTACCAGCAATAGCCAGAGCAGCATCCTTTGCTGAATCCGTGATGGAAATTATTTTTCCAAACAGACCCCATACAGGTGGGACTGTGGTGGGGAGACACCTCTTCTCCCAGGGGCTGCTTGGGGAGACAAATCTCCTCCCAGGGGCAGGTTGACATCTATGAAAGTCCTACAGAAACCCACAGATGGGTTTTAATCCTCCTGGGATAGGTGGGAAGGGCTTTGGCTTGTGCCCAGGACATGCCGGAGGTCAGCAGGAACTGCCCAGCATTGTGGGCTCGTGCAGGAGGTTTCCTTCCCACCTGCCTGACATCAGATCTCATGGTGGATTTTCAGCTTTTCCTGCTTATGGCCAAATCCAAACAATGAAAAAAAAACAAAAAAAAAAAAAAAAAAAGAGGGGGGGTGAA